>JADRCD010233043.1:5860-32111 GCA_019843815.1 Montemys delectorum | reverse complement strand
CCCCCCGCCCTTCATCAGCTTTAGACAGCCTTCTTACCACTGGCTTTCAAAGGCCAGGGAGCTTAGCCTAGTAGGAGTCAGTTACTGACTGCGGCAAATACTCTCAGCTTTCTTTCTTATCGACAGCTTGGTGGTACAGGTGAAAGTTCCAGAAAAACACTGAGGGGGCAACTGTCACTGGATGCTACAGTGGCTCTTTGAATAATGCGGTCGGAGTGTGAAGCCCTCCCCCTCCACCTGCCTGAAAACCTACGTGGTTGGGTAGGTTATGGACTCGCGGGGGCTGGGCAGTGGGGGGGCTAGCCTAGTTGAAGGAAGGGAACCTGTCTCTGGAATGAGCTTTCTGTCGCCTGATTTACTGAGAGCTGAGAAATAAACTCTCACCCTGTCACCATGGATCAAACCAATTTAGCAGCCATCTGTCTTCGTCACTATGACGGGCTGCTGCCTCTGAATTGCGAGTCAAAATTGCAAACCCTTCGTCCCTTAGGGTTACAGAATGGGATAAATAGCTAATATATATAATTTATTCAGTAAATAGGGTCCCCATCTTGACAAGCTTAACTTTTGTGGTTCCGAGGCCTTTGGAGGAAGAATTTGGATGGGTTTGGAGCCAGAAAAACCCCAGAATGCTCCTGCGGAGCTTAGTGGTTCATTCCGGCGGGGACACAGAGACCGAGGTACAGAATCGCTAAAGGCCACATTTATGGGATTTCAGAGGAGTAAGGACTCTCTTGGGAGCCAGGTTAGAGACCATTCGTGTAAGATTCTGACTAAACTCCTGATGGTGTCCTGCCTATGACCGGACATTTTCAGATCTGAATGGAAAAAGAATTTGTTTGGCGGAGGAGACATGATTATCGCAGTGAGTTAGTTACACTGGGGCATGGTTGCTGCTTTGAGCGGCTTTTTTTTTTTTTTTTTTTTTTTTTTTTCCTCTTTTCCATGTAATGCCCATGAGTCCATGGGAGCCAGGGTCAGAATGTTAGGTTTGAATGGGAATCAGTGCCATGGAATCACGTGACTGAATGCTTGGTTCTCAGCTGTTGCTTCTGTTTAAGGGAGCTGCAGAACCTTTAGGAGGTGGGGCCGTTCCTGAGGGGATGTTTCAGAAGGCAGACCTTGTTGAGGGAGACAGAGATACCAGGAATGAGTTCTGTCACAGGCTCCTGCCACGACAGTCCAAGTCCAAGTTCATGCCGTCACTGTCCTTCTCTGCCATGACAGCCTCTTTCTCTCTGAACTGTGAGATAAAATAAAACTGTCTTCTCTTAGGTTGTTTTTTTTTTTTAAATTATTATTGTGTGTGCATATGTGTATGGTGTGTGTGTGTGTGTGTGTGTGCGCGCGCGCACGTGCACGCACGAGTGCACAAGTGCCAGAGCTCCCATGTGGAGATCAGAGGACAACTCTGGGATTGGCACTAGCCTTCCACCTTTACACGGGCTCCAGGGCTCACTCTGTAGTTCTCAGGCTTGTGTGACAAGCCCTTTCACCGGCGGAGCCATCCTAGTAGCCTGTTCTTTGCATCAGTTCTATCAGGCTGTCGCCACAGTGATGGGAAGAGTAATTAATACCTCATGCAGACAGTAACGTCCCAATCCGTATCACCCAGAAGGAATCTGTGAAAGACCTACTGACAACATCGTTGTGTCGGAAGGCTGTGAGCGATGGTTTTATTTTAAAGTTTTATTTGTATTTAGAAATTCTACAATGATTATATTATGTTTTTAAGGTAAGAAAATGAGTTTCTCAATTCATGGAGAGAATCCTCCATATTCTCGTTCCTGCTTTGCGGCCATGTAACACCAGAGCGCATGCCATCAATGCCTGGGGTGTCTCTGTTTCCTTAGACAGCCACCAGGATCCAATCTAATGACAAAAAAAAAAAAAAAAATCCAATCACTTGCCAAAGTTCTCATGCTAGCCTGGGCAAACAGGAGACCCCATGTCACTCAGGGTGGAGAGGACACTCACCTACTCAGCCCAAGCTCTCGCTACCAGAAATATTATTTCCATAGCTTTGGAGGTTAAAATTCTACGCAAGTCAGGGTTTTGTTTATAAAAGGAATCTTGCAATTACCCCAAAGTACAGATAAGTTTTATTTATTTATTTATTCATTCATTCACACATTCATTCATTTAAATTACATATTGATTTATCTTGTGAGTTCATGGTTGGATGCATGTGACCCTATGCCTCTGTGGGGGGTCAGAGGACAACTTGCAGGTTTCAATTGTCTTTTCCTGTCATATTGGCCCAAGGGACAGAACTTGGGTTGTTTAGACATAGAGTCAGGTGTCTTTCTTTATTTGCTGAGTCAGCTCATTGGTTCAATCCTTTATTTTTCAAATTTCATAAGTATCTAAAATTACATTTATCTATACATCTAGCTATCTACCATCTATCTATCTATCTATCTATCTATCTATCTATCTATCTATCTAGTGTGTGCACATGCCATTGCATATATGTAGAAGTCAGAGGACAACTTGTTGGAGTTGGCCATCTCCTTTTACCATTTGGTCCTGGAATTGAACTCAGGTTGCCAAGCTTGGCCACAGGCACCCTTATCTACTGAGCCATCTTGCCAGCCTTAGATCTACGATTTAAAAGAAGAATCCGGAAGGGTGTGATTCTTTCGAGGTCACACAGTCTGTTTGAGGTCAAAGGGGAGGTCTTCGCACCCCAACCTTGTCCTGATACTGTAGACCTTAGCCTCACAGAATGAGCCAGTACCGGCTATCTCTCTTTGGAAAAAGAGTTCTCAAATGAGAGACATGCGCTTCTTGGGTGGCTAAGCCAGTGCCTGTTAGGGCCAGCAGAGAAACTCAGCTTGTGTTTCTGCTTTCACTCGCTCGCCTGTGGTTCAGGGATTACCATCAACCTCTGGCTGTGGGAGAAGCCTAAGAGGGGAAGGAAGAGTTTGCATTCTGTGTGGGGGACTTAGTTCTTCAACCACTGTCTTGTGAACCATGGACTATGTGGCTTCTGCTGCACCAGGCTGAGGACCATTGTGAGGGACCCCCAGAAAACATGGAGAAAGAAGACTGAGGGCTCCTGTGGGGACTGGCCCAGAAGTCATGGAGAAAGAGTGTCACTGGGATGGGAGTGGCCCTCTGGGGGAGAGTGGCTGGAACCACCTAGCTTGAAAGTTCAGGGGATCTCTGGCTGCTGAGGTTAGAGATCGGGAGGTCTGTGGTAGTTCTGGGATTCATTTTACAATGCAGACAATGAAGTAATTGATCGACTCACTGTTTTCCATTATGATTACATTTCTGTGGTTTTCCTTATGAAAATAAGAGCTAGCGGGGAGGATGGTACAATATGAGGGAATGGCTTGGAGCCTTTCCCACCTTCACTGAGGGAACCGGGAAATGGGGTTGGAAATAAGGACAGGGAATGGATGGCCTCTCTCACAGAGATGTGGGAAACCTTGGCACCAACATCCTCCCGTTTTCTGCAGAGGGACCCAGTTCCCTACTTGGAGAAATGGCAAGTGTTTAAATGTTGCTTGAGTATCTAGTACGGGCCAGATGCTGTGCCGAGTGTTGAAAATACTGCAGAAAGCAAGAGATGAGTGTCTGCCTTCTGTGATCTACAGGCCCAGAGGTACAATCTGGAAACAAACCCAGAGCCAGACTCCAGAGCCCCTAGTCACATTGGGTGATATTTTAAAAACTTATAACCCAGGCTGGCGAGATGGCTCAGCGGGTAAGAGCACTGACTGCTCTTCCGAAGGTCCTGAGTTCAGATCCCAGCAACCACATGATGGTTCACAACCACCCATAATGAGATCTGACACCCTCTTTTGGAGTGTCTGAAGATAGCTACAGTATATTACGCCTAATTACAGTATATTGAGAGTGGGGCTGGAGCAAGCAGGGTACATAAAATAAATAAATTAATCTTTAAAACAAAACAAAACAAAACAAAATGTGTAACCCATCCCATCTTGTAATCTTCATCACTTAAGATTTTACACATATCCCTAATGAGCTCACTGAATATCTGGGAGCTTTCGAATCCGTGCTTTACAGGCACAAAGAGGTCTGGCGAGGCGGCTCAGTGGATACCTGACTGCCATGCAAGTGCGAGGACCCGAGGTTGGATCCGCAGAACACACAAATCTGTAAGCAGTAATGTCCCTGCCATCCCAACATGCTTATGGTGAGATGGAAGGCAGAGGCTGGAGAATCACTGGAAGCCCATGGGCTAGCCTGATATATGCTGAATGTGTGGGCTAGCCTGGCATGTGCTGAGGGGAATTAACAAGAGCCAGTGTCTCCAAGATCATAGGAGATAAGATCAGAAACCTGAGGTTGTCCTCGGACATCCGTAGGTGTGCCTTGTACTCACGCATTTGAACATTCACACTCTTACATCACACACATGTGCATGAACACACACACACAGAGACAAACATACACACAGACACACACAGAGAGACACAGATACATACACACAGATGACACGGACACCGATACATAGACACAGACACACACATAGATATACACACACAGACACGGATACATATTTAGATATACACACAAAAACACAGACACATATATAGATACACACAGAGATACACACACACACACACACACACTGACACACAGAGAAATATAAAAGACTATATATATTCACTCATTATCTATTTATGTGGTATTTACTGAGAACTTGATACATCCCAGTCTTAAAGCTCACCAAACTCATAGACTAGGCAGGTTTAGCCAGGAGTGAATTTCCGTCTATTAGTGACTCTTTCTGAATATTAACCCACTGATAGCAGGTTATCCTGGGCATAGTCTCTGTCATTTTGCCAAACAAAGCTGGTGTATTCCTACAAGTACCTGGTAACTCAGCCTGGGTCCCCCTCCTCTTTCCTCCCTCCTCCCTCCTTCCCTCTTTCCAGCTGCCACCTTCCCACCTGAGGAATGACCTCTTACACCAGCTGACTTAACAGGAGACAGCAAGGCCATGTAGGTGAACACCAGGGCTAGAACGGTTAACACACTCTTGTTCTGTAGCTGCCCCACATTACACAAATCTATATTTTCCAAATGAGAACTCTTCCTGTGTCAAGATTTTATTGAACACACTGGGGATATGAATACTGGATTATAGCCATCGCCTTATGGGGCAAACAGAAATCTGGCTCTATCCACAACAGGGGCCAGACCAAGAGGGAGAAGAAGGAAAAACGCAAGATGTCATGACTATACTTGACAAGCTCAGATTAAGCAAAGGGAGAGAGGCCAACTTGTTATCAAATCAAACAGTGTTATCTCCTAGCCTGCTTGGGAACACCCAATATTAACCCACCAGGACCCTAGAAGGTATTTCCTCATAGCTGAGGAATCGAATTCCTCTGGCAGCTGAGTTCTAAAGGCAGGAATGTGGGTCTAGCCCCCTGCCTTGTTAGAACAGAGATTGTGGGGAGTATGTGTTTGGTTTTTCCGTTCACGGATGTGTATGCCTTTGTTCTCTCAGCTTGCAGCAAATGAATGGGAAGTAATCGCTGGAAGTCAACAGGAACACTTTATTTATTTCTTATTTATTTTCCCATTAATTAATTAATTAATTTACTTTCCATCCCCAAATCACCACCCCCACAAGAATAATTTAAAGGACTTATTCTAATTTTATTTATGTATATGGGTCACATGAGTGCAGGTCTGTGGGATCTCTTGGAGAGAGAGCTCCAGGAGGCTGTGAGCTATCCAATATGGGGTGTTGGGAACAGATCTCTTGTTCTCTAGAAGAGCAGCAAAAGCTCTTGACTGCTGAGCTGTCTCTATTCCCAAAGTCTGCAGGAATTGTTTAGCCATTTAAACTCTGAACAAAAATACTTTGAGGGTCTTATTTCAATAAATAATCATGTCACTTTACATATTCTTTTTTTTTTTAAAAAAACTTTTTTTGTTTTAGTGACAAATCGCATTGTATCTTTTCAACCCATGCCACACAAGGTTTTGAATTATATGCATGTTGTATAAAGGTGGAATTTAGCAAACTGGCCAACGTACTATCTTGTAGTAGTTTTTGTGGGGAAAGTATGCGGCATCCAGTGTTGGGTGACTCTTGGAGAGATGTGAACCAATGCTCAAATGTCGACTCACCTCAAATAGGGCAGCGATGACAGACCAAAGGAAGGAGTCTGACCGAGATGAGCTTGGGAACCAACGAGTTCATTGGGTTTATTTATAGGAGCAAAGCTGAGGAGTTGCAGGCACATAGGTGACCCTAAAAAGAGAAAATGGTCACATCATGAAAAGTCTCATCCCAGCCCCCATAAAATTGGCCCATATGAATGTGTGCTGGGCATTTTCTTGATTAATGATTGATGTGGGAGGGACCAGCCCACTGTGGATGGCACTACCCTGGGCTGGCGGTCCTGGGCTGTATAAGAAAGCAGTCCAAAATCCCAGCACTTGGAAGGCAGAGGCAGGCGGATTTCTGAGTTCGAGGCCAGTCTGGTCTACAGAGTGAGTTCCAGGACAGCCAGGGCTACACAGAGAGACCCTGTCTCAAAAAAACAAAACAAAACAAAACAAACAAACAAACAAAAAGAAAGCAGTCCGAGCAAGCCACGGAGAGCAAGTTAGTAAGCAGAATTTTCCCTTGGCCTCACTACCCCAGTGATAGAATATGTATGACCTGAGAGTTGTGAGCTTCACACACACACACACCCACACCCACACCCACACCCACACACACACACACACACACACACCATTGCTTTTGGTCATGGTGCTTTATCACAGCAATAGAAACCTAACTAAGACCCTTTGCCTTTTGAAGCACTTTTCTTAGAAGCTGTTGAATCTTGGTGGGTTTATACTGTTGATCGTTAGCGAAGTTCTTCTTTTTTTTTCTTTCTTTCAGTTTTGAGCTCCCCCACTGTTCTTCTTGGCTCTCCCTTTTCCTTCTACTGTGGGTTGCTATTAAATGTGAACTGTCCCACGAGAAGATACACTTTCCAGCTTTGTTCTCTGCAATCTAGTCGGAATAGTTTCTCTTGATCTGTCTTTTCTAAAATTCATTTGTTTATTGTTTGTTTGAGAACCTCATATGAGGATACGATGTGTTTTGATCAAATCCATCCTACGCTCTCCTCCAATTCATCCCCCTATCGCTGCCTACCTTTTCTCCCAGTTTCATGTGTCCCTTTAAACCCACAGATTCCATTTAGTGTTGCCGGCATGCACATGGGTAAGGGGCTGTCTGCTGGAACATGAGCAGCTTATCAAGGGCCACATCTAAACAAAACAAAACAAAACAAAACAAAGCAAAACAAAACAAAAAAACCCAAAAAGCAAACTCCTGATTCCCCATCTCTCCCAACAGAAACCATCAATTGTAAGTCCTCAGTTAGGGGTAGGACCTCATGAGTCCTGCCCCATCCATGCTTAGATTTTGACTGGCTTTGATGTAGTCGTGTCTGCTTTAAGTTCATGTGTGCAACATTCCAGTTATTATTGGAGAAAACACTGTCTCATGGCCGTTCTCTACCACCCCTGGCTCTTACAGTCTTTCTGTCTTCTCCTCTATGATCATCCCTGAGCCACTCAGGGAGGGTTGTGATACAGATGTCTCATTTAGGGCTAAGCACGCTACGACCGTGTTCTCTGCAGCTGGACAGTTACGAGTCTCTATTAATCACTGTCCACTGCAAATAAAGAAGCTTCTCTCCTGAGAGTTGAGAGATGGGCTAGTTCACAGGCATAAAGACAAGTGTTTGGCATATAGTGTAATACCATTAACTGGATAATAATTGTAAGTTCTTTCCAAGGGAAAGCTAGTTATCCTGGCTTGGCATGATCTTGCATTGGCACCAAAGGACAGCATTTCTAGTGAGATATGTTTCCCATAGTGACGTCTGGAAGGAAGGTGGGATGTGCATGGGCATGTGGGTGCTAGCATTGAATCTTTACATAATGCGTGCTGAAGTCGGAAGGGCCGTGGGGAGGATGGAGAGTGGAAGATAGGTGATGAGAGAATGGAATAATAAGGTGTAGAGGTGGGAGATAGGAAGGCAGGATGGAGAGGGCTTTAGGGAGGGATAACTGACACTCAGGAACCTTTGCAAAAGCCACGTGGAAACCTAATACTTTTAACTGGTCCCATTATGGGTCCTGGAGCCAAGTTAGAAGAACCAGGTTTTAATTCCATCTTTTGTAGCCGACCTTAACATACAGATTTTTTTTAATGCCCAAAACATTTGTGGTACCATGGCAGCAGTGGGCAGACCTCGCCAGGACGGTTGTTATTGTAGTTTGCAGGGTTTGTAGCTGAGAAAGACTATTAATGACTTTCCTCCTCCAGGAGCATGCATATACATGCTGGCAACCCCAGGAGCATTCATATACCTGCTGGCACCCCCAGGAACATGCATATATATCTGCTGGCATCCCCAAGAGCACGCATATACCTGGTGTTAACTCCAGAAATATGCATATACCTGCTGGCACCCCCAGGAACATGCATATATCTGCTGGCATCCCCAAGAGCATGCATATACTTGTTGAAAACCCCCAGGAGCATGCATATACCTTCTGGTATCCCCCAGGAGCATGCATATATCTGCTGTCACACCAGGAGCATGCATTTACCTTCTGGTATCCCCCAGGAGCATGCATTTACCTTCTGGTATCCCCCAGGAGCATGCATTTACCTTCTGGTATCCCCCAGGAGCATGCATATATCTGCTGTCACACCAGGAACGTGCGTATACCTGCTGGTACTGTGAAAGCTAGCCAGGAGGGACAGAGCTTCCAGATCAGTGCCAGCTGCATTTCTCCATACTTTGTGACTGAAGTATATGATGCCTTCAAGAAGGGTGTCTAACTATCAAGTTCTAGAGGGTAGTCAAGAGCAATGGCAGCAGTCTGTATTGTTTTGGGGATCTATGGGACCCTATTAACCACAAATCAAAGGGAGGCAACCCACTGCTGGCACTGGGATTCTTTTTATTTGCTGTCTTATGACAACTGGGACCCATACAGGGTAACTCTATTTAAACTCATCTATATATGAACTGAACATATATACATAAATATATGTATATATGTGTATATATATGTATATGCATGTATATGTTCATATATGTATTGTATGTGTGTACATATGATATATGTATATATGTATGTGTATATATGTACATATGTGTATTTGTAAATATGTTTGAATGTATATGTGTATATATGTATCTGTTTGTGTATATATGTATAGATGTAGATATGCCTATATGTGTATATGTAAATATGTATATATGTATGTATAAGTTTGTGTGTATATATGCATATCTGTATGTGTATATATGTATACATGTATGTATATATGTACACATGTGCATGCGTGTATATGTGTGCGTACAAATATGTATATGTATACATGTGTGTATATATGTATATATGCATAATGCATATATGTATGTGTATATATATGTATATGGCACTGAACAGAAAGTTCTTGAAATGCAGTGAAGACAGGCTCTTCCTCCCACTCCCAGCTTTCAGGTTATTATTTCAGTGTGTATGCTTACTTGTTTAAAAAATCATGGAAGACACAGTTGTATCCACCTTCTAGGAAGGGTGGAGTGATAAAATAAAGAAAGCCACATGGGAAGAACTTGACAAATTATAGTCATTGTTATCGTTCCTATAGGAGTTTCAGCTGATGCTCAACCCTCTGGTCTTATGTTTCTCTATGGCACTAAAGCTTGAGATCAGGCACCACAAACCCAAAAGCAAGGGGTCGGGAAGACAGCTCAGTGGGCAAACACACTTGCTGCTCATGTACTAGGCACACAAAGGTGGGTGTGCAGAGAAACTCTATAATCCCAGCCCTGTTATAGGGAACTGGAGGCCAAGACAGGAGAATCTCAGAGTCCACAGGCCAGTTAGCCTAGAGGAGGAGCAGAAAACAGAGGAACCTGCCTCAAGCATCAGGGAGGTGAGAGCTGATATCCAACGTCATCCTTCATTACATTTTGTGGTATGTACACACACACACACACACACACACACACACACAGTCATAAAAACAACAGCAAGCTGGCCAAATCTGGCCTCTGCCTGGCTTTTTATTATCAATTTATCAAAACCTAGCTATTTGTTAATGTATTATTCCAGTGGATGTGTCAGGGCTCAGAGCTGTGGCAGAGAATACCAGGTCTGAAGGTGCTAAACTTGATTGATACGATTATATTTTAATTTTTCTTACAGTGAATAGTTTTGTATATAGCTATAATCTATTACTCCAGTGTCTTTCTCTACCTCAAAAATGTACACACAAGACAGGACAACCTGAGATGGCTATAGTGTATCTGTGGCCTATCACCTGCCCTGAGAAGAGCCTTTTTCCAGAGAGGGTCTGAGAGGTTCTGTTGTCTGGCAGCTGGTAATTGATTGGACACCTCTTGGAGGACTTGGCAAGATGGCTGATTCTTTAGCAAGATAACTGATTCTTTGGCTTTTCCTCCCCTTCTCTTTTGTGACAGTTTTGTCTCTTCCCCAGTAACTAACTGCTGTCTCTCCACCTCCTCTCTAGTACACTACCTTCTCCAGAGCTTTCTAGCTCCTAGACTCTCCATATGCTCTTCCCCAAACCTGAACTCGACCATGTCCCGGCCTCCCTCCTCTCCTGGTGTACTGTTCCCAGCAGAAACTCTGTCAGGCTCTGAGCTTCATCATACCAGGCGGGACCAGGGAGTCACAGAACCAGGAAGTGTCAGCAGTCCTCTCTGACCTTTGACGTTCAGGCTTGGGAAACAGAGGAGGCTGGCAAATGTTTGCAACTCCCTAGGGGAACCTGGGGAAGCACCTGGGAAGACATCTGTCTTGTTCTAATTTTATTTAAGTCAGTCCACAACCCTAGCTCATCATTCCTTTCCCCTAAGCCTTGGTTTATATTTAATTATTTAAAATGATCGCATTTTTGTGTGTGTGCATTTGTATGCATGCTAAAGTGAGAGAGCATCCTCTGGTGTCATTCCTAAGGACATTTCTAAGCTGCCCACTTATATTTGTTTGATGAGACATTTAAATAATTAATTTCCAAACTGTAATTAATTAATTAATTAATTAATTTTGGTTTTGGTGAGAAAAGTTTTCTCCGTGTAGCCCTGGTTCTTGTCCTGGAACTCAGAGATCCACCTGCCTCTGCCTCCCGAGTGCTGGGATTAAAGGTGTGCATCACTATACCTGGCTCAGTAACAAATATTAATGGAATACAATTTAACATTGAAAAAGAAAACTAGCCTATACCTACAGCCGTATGGATGAATCTCAAAAAGATTACGTTTTGCCAAAGACAGCCTCAAGGGGACTGATACAGGAGAATGATATTTATACAGAACCATACAGGCAAAATTAATTTCTGGCAATATAAATATGAATAGTGGTGTCCTCCAGAGAGACTTGACAGGCCATAAGGGAACAGTTAGACATGGTGGAAACACTCCTTAGTGACGTAGATGTGTTTGTATTGGTTTATAATGTGTCAAGTCATGTCAGACTCATGCAGTATGCTGCTTTCAAAATCGTATCGCAGTTTTTTGTTTTGTTTTGTTTTGTTTTGTTTTGTTTTTGTTTGTTTGGTTTTTTTCAAGACAGGGTTTCTCTGTGTACCCCTGGCTGTCCTGGAACTCACTCTGTAGACCAGGCTGGCCTCGAACTCAGAGATCCGCCTGCCTCTGCCTCCCAAGTGCTGGGATTAAAGGCGTGCGCCACCACTGCCTGGCCGTATCGCAGTTTTTAAAACACAAACTCAAAAATAGGTGTTTCATGAAATGGGGGAACGTTAGTCCTGCCCTATGCACTGAAGTTTACAATGCCTTGTGCCATCTGCATTTGTGGGACCTGGTTGAGCACTGAAGAAGCCAGAGGCAGTTGGCTGTTTGTCAACTTGAGGCCAGCTTAGTCTCAGTGGCATGATTCAGTTTGAAAGCAAAAAAGTCAGTGTCTTTGAGTGACTTTGGGCGCCAAGTCTTCAAACACTGGAAGCCAGTATCCTGCTGGTGACGGGTCCTACACACTTTCATTTCTTAATAGGATTCAAAGCCACATCCCTCCGACCTCAGCTCGCAAGCGCAAGCGCTGTTTCTGTCAGTTTCCCAGGAGTCTCCTTTTACAAGACAGGATTTGGGGGCTGGGAAGATGGCTTACTGGCTCACTAGCTGCTCCTCTCTAGGACCAGGATTCAGTTCCCAGCACCTACATAGTGGCTCTCAACCATTTGTAACTCCAGTATCGAGGTATCTGGCGCCCTCTCCTGGCCTCCTGGGGTACTGCATGCTCATGACACACAGACAAGCATGCACGCAGTCCAGCGCCTTAGATATTAAATACAAATAGGCAAACCTAGAAATAGATACATGTACGCATACATTGTATATACATGGTTGGTTTATACTTTTTCCATTTCAAAGTTACCTCGTGTTTATGGAGCATAAGACTATTTTTTAAAGACTATTTTTCGTTTTACGGGCTTCTCAGGAGAAGTTGCCTTTTCGCCTCCTGGACCCAGGCTTTCATGGAGGAGTTAAGTCGCTTTACAATTGTGTATAGTTCTGACGGGTGGAGGTGCCCATCTGGCTAAACCGCCAAAGTCTAACCTGGTCGCCTCTCCATTACCTTAGCGGGCAGTTGGCTTCAGGGCCAAAGCTTTGGAGTGTGGGACAGAGAAAAAAAGCATAGCTTTGGGTCTTTTGTTCGTTTCTGTTTCTTTTCTTTCTTTTCTCTTTTAATCTTGGAAGGTCCATTCCTTTCCGATTGCTCTCATTCCCAGCCCAGTCCTGTAGCTCCTAATGTCTAAAAAGCCCTCGCGACCCTGCTGCTTTCTGCTTACTTTTAAGTAAACACTGGGAACCTACTCTTTGACCTTTCTTGGTTTGATGAAGTCTCCTTTGTTTAGGCTGACAAAATGTATTTATTATTTTATCTATAATGAAATTCCCTCTAAATGACACGAACATCATTTATAAAGCGTGTGTTGGGAGGGTATATGCTTAGGAATCTGCATACATTTTTATAAAGCTCTAAAGAGACAGATACAATGATTGACTGGTGAGAAAAACTGCAGAATTTGGAGAAGGATGTCTATCCACCTTTGTCTAAGGAGCAGAAAATTGATATCCCTTGTCTACAGTATTCTGAACCAAAGGGCTCCCCAGGTGTCCTGTGTTGTTTTCTGTGTCCCTTCCTACCTATCATTTGTGATGTGATTTCCCTACCTTCAACTGTTTCCTCTTTCCCTGTCAAATGACAGTCAAATTGCCCTTAGGTCAAAGCAGAATGTAGCTGGGCAGGATTTGTGAGATCTCTCTCTAAGACCCTCTCTGGGACTCCAGTAGCTGTGTGGTACTGGCAGCCTTGGTCTAATGTGGTCATCCCTCCCAGGCTTGGTAAGAGGATAAAACACCATGGTTATGGGAAAAGCCTTTCACTTCTCAGTGACATATCAATAACAACTATTCAATACACGATAGAGATTTTTAGTTTTTTTCCTTAGAGGAGCCCCTCCCCCTTATCCTTTTTAGAATCACCATTATACTTATACTCATTAATTTATATACATTAGAATATTATATACATTAATTTATTAATGCATATAATTATTAATTATCATCATATAGTTAATCAATAATTAATCAACCTCATTACAATTCTATAACATTAATAATTATACAACAATTACATAATTAATAATTAATTATATAAGGAATTAACAATCATATATAATTGTATGATACATATATAAATAATTAATGACTATATAATTAGCCATTATATAATGTATGCAATTATTAATACATTATAATTTACATACATTAATTTATACTCAGAATGCCTTAAATATTAGCTCATGCTCACTCTGTGCGAATCCTATAGGCTATGGAGGATTTTCCCTCTAGTTTTAAGATTTGTTTTTACTTAGGTATATTTGTGAGTGTACACCACATAAGGCAAGGCCTCCGACGTCCAGAAGGCGGCTTTGGATCTCCTGGAGCTGGAGTTACAGGTGCTTGTGAGCCACCTAGTGTGGGTGCTGGGGACTGAACTCAGGCCCTCTGGAAGAACAGCAGTGAGTACTCTTAACTGTTGAACTGCCATTCCTCTAGCCCTGCTCCCTGGTTTCAAGTGTGCGCTCTTGTGACAGTCTGTGTGTATACTCCCTGAGCCTCCCATTTAATCAGCTGTACCCGCTAGGTCCAAGGAAGCAGGAACGTTCTCAACCTGCGTCCCGTGCCTTTCTTTCTCCAAGTGATGGTGCTTGGACCAGTGCCGCTCAAGAGCTTCCGATTAGACCGTGGTCTCACACACCTCGAATCCTCCCTCAGGGTCCAGCTCTGCACAAGAGAAAGGGCCTTTGATGGCGTGGTGGCACATGCTCGTGATATCCCAACGCTCAGAAGGACTGCTGCAGGAGTGAGGCTATCATGGGCTATAGAGGCTATCACCGGCTATGGAGGGAGTGGGAGTTCAGCCTGGAATTCGTAAGGAAACCAACATGACTAACGGTAAATAAACAGAGGCCTGCGGTTAGATAGCAACGTCCTCAGAAAGGAAGCTGTAAGGGGGTTTTGTGTCTTTTTTTTTTTTTCTTTCTTTCTTTCTTACTTTTAATCTGTTTCTAAAAGTAACACATGCTGGCTTTGAAAATTTGAGCAGTGGAGACATATCCAAGTGAGCAAGACAAAGCCTCATGGAAGGCATTGAGGGGGTTGCGGTTGGGGTTCTGTTTGTCTAGACTGGTTTTTTGTTTTTGAACGGTGCTGGATTCTGATGTTGGCAATAATGAAGCCTACTGAAGAAGCTCTGATCCCCCACAATCTCCAAAGCCTTGGAAAATACCCAGACCTGTTCTCTGGCGGTAGCCAGAATTTCCACTAAATGTTGCTCTTTCTTAAAACAAATACTGAAAATGCAAGAGAGCATTCTTAGTTCACGTGCTGTTTTTGCTTAGGGGCTACTATTCCTACAGCGTTTCCTAGACTGTTTTCTAAGTAAACCGAGCGGGCTGCACCTCCATGACAGGTAAGACAAGCTGCTGTGTGCTATACTGATATTCAGCTACCATTTGGAACGTAGACCCAACTTCGGTCACACAGCCTGGAAATAGATAATGTTGACTCATGGCTGGGAAGACTGGAAAGGGGACCAGAATTTGTTGTAGAAATTATTTAAATTCTGGCCTGGGGTTTCTACCCTGCCTTTAACCAATTAGTTTCCGAATGAAAGACACACTTAAAGCTTTTATATTTACAATAAGCCTTAGACAGCACGAGAGCTGGGCAGATACCTGCCCTCTATGCTGTTAGAACCTACCTTCCCATCAATAACCCCAAGTTATTTACTCTGTTTCATCTGGGCTGCTCTGAACTCCAGTCGGCCAGCCCTCAGGGCCACGTTCTTATGGCTCATCTAACCCGTCGCTGCCTCTCCCTTCTCCCCAAGGCTGAGAAACCCCCAACCCACCTCTGTCTCTTCTGCCCAACTATTGGCTGTCAGCATCTTTATTTACCAATCAGAAGTAACTTGGGGGCAGGGTCACTCAGCGGTCTTCTGTGTGGACTCTCTCACCTCCTGGACACCAGTCTTGGGGCCCCCAGGTAACATTTAAATACAAGCAGCCTTAGGCCAACCACGACACAAGTTGGGGCAGATTTCATTTTGAACGCAGCCTGGGAATGTTCTGGCTTGAGGTGAATCATTTTTGATGTGACTCTGGAATATGATAGTAGATCTTTATTTTTTTTATTTGTGTATGTCTGTATGTGTGCCATTTGTGTGTGTGTGTGTGTGTGTGTGTGTGTGTGTGAGAGAGAGAGAGAGAGAGAGAGAGAGAGAGAGAGAAAGACAGAGACAGACAGAAAGACAGATGACGAGAAAGAGACAAGGAAATGTGTGTGTGTAGATGCCTGTGGTAACCAAAAGAGGACGCCATATTCTCCTGGAGCTGGAGTTACAGGTTATTGTGAGTTACTCAACGTAGATGGTGGGAACTAAATTTGGATCCTCCGGAAGAGCCAGCCGTTCATGCTGTAAATGGATGAGCCATCTCTTAGCCCCAAAGACACTCCTTTATGCAATGCAATGTTTGTTATATCTAGTGACACTTTCCCATCAGCGAGCACTATGTCTTTGTTCCTTCTCTTTCTCCAGCCAAAAATCTATCCATAACTTGATTTAGAGCAAAGGAAATATGGCCTGTATTATTGAGGGGGGGTCTTAGTTATTTTCTTTGGAAGATATAATTAAGGTCTCCCCAAAATGGGTCTAGGTTGGCAGATGGGAAACTCGACCACCATTCCCTCCCGTCATCTAAATCATGTACCCAAATAAAAAAGCAGCCCATGTCCCTCTTTGATTTATGAGATGAAGTCCATTAAAGATGAAATCCACGGTGGTCTTGGAATGTAGAGCTCTAAGAAGCAAATATTTATTTCACAGAATAATAGTGATCGGTGCTGACCAAGCAGGAAGTGAATAGCTCTAAGCACATGTGGGCAGAACACAGCTTCGTGTGCAACTGGATTCCAGGCAGCTCGCTTCCTGTAATTCGCTCAGGAGTTGATTTTTAAAGAATGCTTCCTTTGGAGCCCAAGTTCTTCCTACTTGGTTTCAACCCAAAGGTGAACATTTTTGGGAAGAGGTTAAGTCTTTTCAGATGTTTCGGAGGTTCGCGAGGAGGAGAAGCAGAACCGTTCTCGGATGCCTGTTGTTTCCAACTTCATGCCGGAATGCCAATGAAGTTTGACCATCACTAGCTTTATTCCGTTTTGAGAGTTTCACGATTTGCTCAAAAAAACTAGCTTATGGGAAAATAAAATTCTTGTCAAATAAATTCTCAAAATAGCCACCGTGGTACTTGCTTAGAAAAGTCAACCTTTCAAACTTTGAGAAAGGTGATTCTAAAAGTGTCTATACAGAAATGATAAACAGGAAAGCCGGTAGGGTGGAGTACATTAAAATTCCAGAAAAAAAAAAAAAAAAAAAAAGGAATGAAACACAAGACGTAGGCTTTAAAGTACCCATAGATTGGGTTAAAAAAAGAGAAATGTCCAAGGTTAAAACCGACGCTATGTTAATTCGGCTTTGACAGTTGATAGCTTTGTGTCCTTAGTCACAATACTTCCTGCCTCTCAGTCCTGGGTCTCACTTTTCAGGGGGTCATGATAAAATAATCTGCTTTAGGAGATGGTTGGCTAGGGCAGGGATAATGGTCTGTGATCCCCCGATTCTCTCTAATCTCAGCATTTGGAAAGCTGAAGCCAAACGTTTGTGAACTTGTGTTTGACTTGGACTGCACAGGGAGACCCCATTTAAAAAAAAATATGTTGTTAGCGTTAAATGAAATAATAAACAAGAAGTATTCAGAGACATGAATAGACATTATCATGTGTCCACAAATGTTTTCTGCACCTTATACTTCAGCTGCCTTAAGCTAACTACACACATTATCTAAGAAATAAACATTGCCATCTTCATGTTCTCAAAAACCTTAGTTCCAGCTCAACATGGTTTTTCCCTTTTCCCTTAGCTCAGTGATTCCAAATAACACACCAGCTTCTCTCTGTAGTGAAAATGTCTTGTCCCCCATCCCCCCATCCCCTCCCTCTATCACAGCACAGATGGAATGGGACAGCTTCGGAGTATGAGCTATCAAGTATGCATAGTAAAAATCCCACAGCGCTTGATGGTCTGCAGGCACCAATCTACTCTGGAGAAACAAAAGGTGAGTCGTGCAGAAATAGAAGGCGTCTGGCTCCCCGCAGGCCTCGGCGCTCAGCCTCTCTTTATCATCCTGACATTTTGCCTCATCTAAAACCATGAGTATTCCTGATACCACCGGTTTGAAAGTACTTTACGCATTTCTTTTCTTTTCTTTTTTTTTTTTAAACATTTTAAGGACCCAAAGTTTTTATTTGTGTGTATGTTGTGTGTGTATGCACAGTGCAGATGTGTGCAATGCCCAAAGGAGGCCAGAAGAGGGGGAGAGAGCCCCAGAGCTGGAGTTGCAAGCACTGAGAGTTGCCTAATGTGGGTGCTGGGAACTGAACTCTTGCAGTCTGCAGGAGCAGTCTGTGCTCTGAACCTCAGAGATACGTCTCCAATCCTATGCTTCTCCTTTATATGATATAAATCCATTCCTGATTTTCTGTTTGTCTGTTTGTTCATTTCCTTTTTTGAGACAGGGTTTTTCTGTGTAGCCCTAGCTGTCCTGGAACTTGCTCTATAGACACAGGCTAGCATCAAACTCAGAGACCCATCTGCCTCTACCTCCTGTGTGCAGGGATGAAGTGACTGTAGTAAACATATTTAGAACACAGTCAAAGTATTTAAAATGTGTTTACTGTGGACACTTAATACTTTAGGTTGAAGTGGTTCTCACTGCTTTCTGTTTTGTAGCCTGCCCATATCTCCTCCCAGCTTCTGGTCCTAATATACAGCATTGTCTTTTGAATTAGAGTGGCTGACATTTTTCATTTAGCTTTTGAACACTTTGTTTGTTCGTTGCACTGCAGACTGAAGTCAGGGCTCAGTACACACTCTCTCTTAACTCTAAGGCACTGGTTCTCAACTTTCCTAATGCTGCAACCCTTTAATATCCTCATGTTGTGGAGACCCCCACCCCCAATCATAAAATTACTTCATTGCTACTTCATAACATATTTCGCTACAATTAGGGATCACAATGTAAATATCATGACCCAAAGTTGAGAGCCGTTGCTAAGGGCCCTGGGCACACCACATCTCTGCCTTTTGGGAAGTCCGTTTCCATATATATGCCAGCTTGTCTTGTCATACAGACACACCTGTAAGCATGCTTAATTTTACCATCAAAAGGCAAACAGAGAATACTGTTTCAAAGGTAGAAAATGCCCCAAATTTTTATAATCCTAAACTTGGCGGTGAGTGGCAACATGAATCTTAAGAAAACAAAAGAGGAACTTAAACCTCCCAAATAAGAAACTTATGACAGAAGACCCAAGGCATCTATTTTCCCTTCGCACAAATAGTATGTGTTCACTCGCTAGAGATGGCTGTGATTATGTGGTATACAGAAAAAGGCCAAAGACAGGAGAATGAGCGGACCAGACCAGAAGGCACTCATAGAATAAACAGCTCCCCAGACAACAAATGCCATTGGTTTTAAGAATGCAGCTTTGTTTTCCTTTGTCTCCAGTTTTAGGATCTTTACGGATAGCCTTTGGTTTTACTGTCTCCATCTTTTGTTTGTTTGTTTGTTTGTTTTTTGTTTTTCTTCGAGACAGGGTTTCTCTGTGTAGTCCTGTCTGTCCTGGAACTCACTCTGTAGACCAAGGCTGGCCTTGAACTCAGAAATCCGCCTGCCTCTGCCTCCCAAGTGCAGGGATGAAAAGTGTGCGCCACCGCCCGGCTAGGTCTCCATCTTTTAAATCACTGAAATACAAGGATTGGTGTCATGGTACTCCCTTTTAGGGACATCGCATGCTCAATATGATAATCGAGTCAGCTTTGGGTTTGTGGCTCCGTGATGTTAAGCATTGTGAAGACTACTCCTGTGAGTTCCACTTGTGAACAGGGGAGGGAGCCGCTGGCAGCAGCACTCCTCACAAAGGTTGACAAAGGTATTTAAAGGTATTTAAAAGTTTTTTTTTTTTTCTTATAAGCAACGTGAAAATTTTAATTTTGTGTAGTAGGAAGATGAAGAATAACTATAATTTTGAAAAAAGTCTCTCTAATGCAGGATTCAACGTGTATAGATGGAAATTTATATTCAGTTTACATTTGTTTAAAAGGTAAAAAATATAAAATACGGATAAGCCAAGTACTGTTTTAAATTCTATAATTATAATCTACTTAAAGATAATCATTTAAGTCAATATATATCACATGGTCACAGTCAAGATTTGGTTTTTAGATTTCTCTCTCTCTCTCTCTCTCTCTCTCTGTGTCTCGTGTGTGTGTGTGTGTGTGTGTGTGTGTGTGTGTGTGTGTATGGAATTTAGAAGAGCACAGAGTTACAGATGGTTCTTAGCTGACACATAGATACTGGGAACTGAACTTGGGTCCTCTATAAGAGCAGTAAGAGCTCTTAACCACTGAGCTATCTCTCAGCCCCACAGTCAGGATTTAAAAGCTTAAAATTTAAGACTACTCTACATTTATAATATAATAATCTCAATATAGATAAGGAATAATTTTTTTTCTGAAAGCTGCTTTCTAAACTGTATGTATTATAGGATAGACACGCTGACAACGCCACGCTGAAAACTCCCACCTTCCTTCTTCCCCAGCAGGCCACAGGGAGAGCAGGTCGCCTTCCAGTGACTGCAAACCCTCATCGACACCAGTGCTGCGTCGTCACTGAAGCAGCTTCCTGAGCAGTGGACAAAGTCATAAGGAAGATGGTTCATAGCAGGCCATGCTGGTAGCCTGCTCAACCATGTCCTCCCTGAGTGGAACTGATCTGCTCTTGTAGATGAGGATGCTGTTGGTTCAGATTCGATGTTTTTCTGGACAGCATACAGTTGGGTCTTATTTCTTCTGCCCTTTATGCCTTCGGATTGGGGGAGTTCAATCCCATTTCTGTTGGAAGTAATTGTCCAAGAAAGGGCATTTTTTTTTTCTTCTGTTAATCTCCTGTTTGTCTCTCTATGTTTTTTTTTGTTTGTTTGTTTTTTTGTGTTCTGTTGATTTTTTTTTTTTTTTACAATATGTTTTTGATGCTTTAATTATGTAACTGTTTTAGGTAGTTTTGAAGGAGTGTCGTTACCCTGGGGCTGATATAAAGTATCAAAGTACCACCTTTAAAAATAGCCGGAGGTGGTGGTGCATGCCTTTAATCCCAGCACTTGGGAGGCAGAGGCAGGCGGATTTCTGAGTTCGAGGCTAGCCTGGTCTACAGAGTGAGTTCCAGGACAGCCAGGGGTACACAGAGAAACCCTGTCTCGAAAAACCAAAAAAAAAAAAAAAAAAAAAAAAAAAATCCCGGTGGGTGGAGAGATGTCCTCGTCAGTAAAGAAGCTACTGTGTGAGCATGGAGACCTGAGTTTCGATCTCTTGCATCTATAGTAAAAGCCAGGGTGGTGGTTGGTCTCTAGCTCCTGCCCTGGGGAGCAGGAGTGGAGACAGGAGGATCTCAGGGGCTCACAGTCCAGCCAGCTTAGCCAGTTGGTGAACTTCAGGTTCCATGAGAGATCCTGTCTCACAAACCAAGGTGGGAAGTGACAGAAGATGCCCATGTCAACCTCTGGCCTCCACATGCCTATCTGCACACTGGACATCCATATGCACACAGATCAGACCAAGAACAACCTAATCGCATACAAAACCAGCAGCTTTTATTTCTCCAGACCTGAATGTCACCAGTTTCACAATAGGAACACTTTGATACAACTTATACTTTGCATATAGTATATCTTGTTTGCATAGAGTGACACATTTGCATATAGTATATCTTGTTTGCATAGAGTGACACATTTGCATATAGTATATCTTGTGACATATTTGCATAGAGTGAGGTATTGCTACTATTATTTCGCCTTTTCTTTCTATTTATTTATTTATTTATTTATTTATTTATTTAATGTGAATACATTGTGGCTATCTTCAGACACACCAGAAGAGGGCAGTAGATCTTGTTACAGATGGTTGTGAGCCACCATGTGGTTGCTGGGAATTGAACTCAGGACCTCTGGAAGAGCAGTCAGTGCTCTTAACCTCTGAGCCATCTCTCCAGCCCCCTTATTTTGCCTTTTCAAGTGTATCCTAGAGATGCTCTGGTTTAAAGTGCCTTACACCATGACCTTGACAGTAATACAATACTCTCTGTATTTGTCTCTATATTTGCTTTTTGGAGACAGGTTTTCTCTGGGTAGCCCTGGTCAACCTGGAACTCGCTCTGTAAAACCAGGCTGGCCTCAGACTCAGAGAGCTCCCTGCCTCTGCCTCCCAAGTGCATGCACGACCACCACCAGGCTTCTATATTTGCTTTTAGCTGCAAGCTTCTTACTTTGATATATGATCATGGCTGTTGAGCAGAGGGTTAAATCCTTGCAGAGCTCTCTGACAATATTCTCCCCCTCCCTTCTCTCTTCTTTTTTTCTCTCCCCTTGAATGAACTGTACGCTTCTAATGAAGCGTACGCCCCTATGGCTCTACCGAAAGGATTTAGCAGAACCCAGGGGGAGCGTCTAACCCACAGCAACTATGTTGCCAACTTTCTGTTGTGGCCGCATATTACCTGAGATAAACAAGGAGTGTTTCTGATGGATTCCTAGTTCTGAAGTTTCAGTTCGTGGTCTGTTGGTTTCGTTGGTTTGGCTCTGTAGGGAGAATGAGGCATAACACGTCTGTTTGTCTCCTGGTGGCCAGCAATCAAAGACAGCAACCCACAGGGGCTGAAGTTTCAGGGTCCCCTTCAAGGGTGCTACCTCTAGGTCTCACCTCTCAGGAGCGTCAAGCCTTTAAAACAAGTGCCTCTGGGAGACACTGAAGATCCAAACTGTAATAGTCAGAGAGGCTATGGGCCCCTGACTCAACAACCTGTAAGGAAATGGATTGCTCTAACAACCAAGGGCGTTGGATTCCGATCTTCCCACAGTTAAGCCCTGGCATAACACCTCAGTCCTAGACAATCCCAAGTGAAGCCTTCTGAGATGACCTGCAGCCAGCAAGCACCCAGTTAAAACTACATGGAGACCCTGGACCTCTCGAAACCTAGAGATATCCTATGCTTTTTGTTGTTGTTGTTGTTGTTTTTAATTTGTAAGATCTTCATAATAAAGTTTAAAAAAAAATACCCAAGACCCAGGAATACCTAATGTTTGCCATTTTAAACTGCCAAACTGCAAAAATAGACAATGGACCACGGTCCAAGTGGCCGGGGGTCACCAGGGATTTGGCTGGAGGGGCTGTATTCTTTTCTCCACGTGACACTGACTGACTCACCTTCCTCATTCTGAAGCTCTTTGCCTAAGGTACCAAATCCATCATCCTGGGGGGTGGGGGTGGCTTCTCTGCATGCATCCAACTTTCCCTCGGCCTGTTGCTGAACCGATCAGGTATCTTCCAAGAGAGGAATTCCCTCAAGTCGTGAAGACTTTGTGTTACGAGCAATCCCTCAAATTTCATACAGTCCACGGCAACATATCTCCAATTTTTATAGGTGGAATTTAGTCCCTCGAGAATGAGACTTGCCCAGACCTTCATAATTAGAGAAAGCATGCCCGAGTGGGTTTAAAGTCTGCATCTCCTGACGTCCAGTTAAGGGCTGTTGACACTTGAAAGTATTGATTCACAATCGCACCTGGCTATAGCTCGCTGCCCAGTCTGATCCTTTCTAATGCGAAGAGGAGGTGTCTAGTACCTTCCGGTTGTGAGTAAAGCCCTTCAGGGTGTAGAGAGAGTGGTTAGGGTTCTCTTGCTATTTCCATAGGATGAGTTTGAAACGACAGCAACTTGTTTGATTCTTACTCATTTTTAGCTATACAAAGATCCTGAAAGGGACGAGCCGAGACATAGTGACCAGCATGTCTGTGTCCCTCTCCTTCTTTGGCTCACCTCCATTGAGGAAGAGGCCAGTGGTTTGTGCTTGTTGGAAGCTATCTGTCTTCTATTCGCCGAACCGCGGTCAGTGGTGGATCCAACTCTTGGCAAGCGAGATTCAGAGTGAGAGCCAACCGCGAGTGCTTAGCCTTGCCTGCTCAGACTGTGTGTGGAAAAGCATTTCCTGACCTGGAGTGGAAAAGAGCTATGATCAGCTAGTTGATGGTAGCCATCAAAGAGGCCGGGGGTGGTGAAGGGAGAGCCGTGGACTTGGCCGTCGGAGTTTCTGTGCACTCTGGTCCTGGCCGTGACTTTTGAGCCCCTTCTCTTTCTGCTATGACCCACACTTCCCACACCAGCTGCCCGGGAAGGCTCACTCTGAAAACTCCTATTCCGGGAAGCGATTGCTTCTCGTTTGATGTGAGGTTTAGCACGTAAGTGGCCATAGTGGCTTTTTTACCTTGTGACTGAGTGTGGCCTCAGAAGCCCAGCCAGCCTGTGGGCTGGATGCTTTTCTGGCTCTGAACGCTTCCATTCTGGCTAAACCTATAAGCCACATCGCCAGCAGGCTGTCAGTTCATTAAAAAACTCGGTACAGGAAGGTGCAACTTTGCACATACTTACTGTTGTCTTTCGCCAAAGCATTCCATTTTCTTAAGTTCCAGGGAGCCCGAGAGGACAGACTTACATGTGGGTGTTAGTCTAGGGATAAAGGGACCACAGGTGATGTTGGCACTGTAGATCGAAAGCACAATTAACAGGAGCCTTGAAACTATGACAACGGGAGAAGCTGTGAGTCTGGGCGGATAGCCTCCTTGGGTGGTGGTCTCAGCAGGGTGCTACTGTTGTCTGAGATTCAGATAACTGTGAAAGCTCATGTCCATCCTCAGGATCCTTGTCTGTCTGTCCTTACCTGACCACATTGATCTAGCCTAGTCTCTTTTTGATGGTCCTGTTTTTTGTTTTGTTTTGTTTTGTTTTTTAGCATTGAGGTGTTGAAAATACCAATGATAAGTTTTTACAATTGAGACTTTTGTTGTTGCTGTCGTTTCAAACTCATCCTATGGAAATAGCAAGAGAACCCTAACCACTCTCTCTACACCCTGAAGGGCTTTACTCACAACCGGAAGGTACTAGACACCTCCTCTTCGCATTAGAAAGTGATAAAACCCCTCCGCAGCCTGAGGCCTCTGGCTATGTGACTGTGACCAAATGTAAAGGTCAGGGGACACATTTGTAGAGTTCTCTCCCTCTTTCGGTCTTCACTTTGTTTCAGGGGATCAAAGTGGGATGTCAGGCAAGTGTCTTTCCCCACACAGCCATCTTTGCAGCCTGACCACATAAGTCTACATTTATTTTGTGTCAGGTGACAATCATTCTGTATTTTTTATCCCGGGTCTGATTTCTTAGCTGGCAGAGAATGCTGCTTCTTACTGATCACCGTCAATGGCAGCTGGAGTCTTGCTGAATTCTTCTGTGTCCCCCACACCCCCACCCCAAGTCGTTACTCTGTGGCTACACAGTTGTCTAAATGGAATGAATTCCCCCGTGTGTGTTTTTAGCTGCCAGGTTAAAAGACCCTGAACTCTTTACCATGGAATTGCTGGGGGTAGGAAACACAAGATGAAAGGCAGGTGCCCTCTCTGCAGACTCTCAGACATCAGGTGCATTATGATGACAACTGTGATGTTGATAATGATGATGATGATGATGATGGTGATGATGACACAGTAATGATAGCATGAATGCATAAACAATTGTTTTAATAGGACCAGCATGATATTCCTTGGAAATAAAAGGTCAGGGAAGCTCAGGAAGCTGGCAGTGAGTATTGATGGAAGCCGAGAGAACTAAACAGGAGAATATGCAAATGGGGAGGACAGTGTTTGCAGAGCGCTTCCAGGAGAGAGCTGGACTGGTCTGGACCATAAAAAGCTCCCTGTTGTTGGAGTCTGAGGCAGGTAGGAGAACAGGAGCCTGGGTTGAGCACTGTGAGCTGCCACCTGAGAAGCATCTGGCCACGTGTTGAGATTATTCAGACATAATTGAGTGCCAAGGGCTGAAGAAACAGAAATGCCACTGGGCAGTGGTGGCACAGGCCTTTCATCCCAGCATTTGAGGCAAAGGCAGGCAGATCTCTGAATTCAAGGCCGGTCTTAGTCAGGGTTTCTATTGTTACAATGAAACACCATTGACCAAAAAGCAAGTTGGGGAGGAGAGAGGGTTTATTCAGCTTATGCTTCCACATTGTGGCCTGTCATTGGAGGAAGTCAGGACCGGAACTCACCCAGGGTAGGAACCTGGAGGCAGGAACTGATGCAGAGGTCATGGAGGTGGGCTGCTCACTGGCTTGTTCCTCGTGGCTTGCTCAGCCTGCTTTCTTAGAGGAACCAGGGCCACCAGCCTAGGGATGGTACCACCCACAATAGGCTAGCCCCTCCCACATTGATCACTAATTGAGAAAATGCCTTACAGCTGGGTCTCATGGAGAGTATCCTCAACTGAGGCTCCTTCCTCTCTGATGACTCTAGCTTGTGTCAAGCTGACACACAAGACCAGGTGGTACAGTGGTCTACAGAGTGAGTTTAGGACAGCCAGGATTACACAGAGAAACCCTGTCTCAACAAACAAGAAAGAAAAGAAAAGAAGAAGAAGGAGAAGAAGAGGAGGAGGAGGAGGAGGAGGAGGAGGAGGAGGAGGAGGAGGAGGA
>JADRCD010233041.1:0-13691 GCA_019843815.1 Montemys delectorum | reverse complement strand
ATAACTCCAGCCTGTGTCCAGTTGACACACAAAACCAGCCAGTATACCTATCAAACTCCTAAAACCCATGTCTCTGCCAAGATGATCATCAATCAAGGTCAATGTCATCATCCAAGTGGCAAAGGGAACAATTGTAATTCACGTAGCAACTCACAGATTTGGGCAGATTGGTCTCCACTTTCCAGTTTTGAACCTTGCAACCCATATGAGCTTGGCCAACTTCCTACCTGCCTCTCACTTGCTGTTCTGCCCACACCATGGAAGCTCCAGAGCTGGCTATCGCCTCCCCTCTTCTCCCAACACAGCCACATCATCCCATGCTGTCCCACTTTGTCCCCTCTTTGGCATACACTTGGCATCCTCTACCTCCCTATTCTAACTCCCTGCATACTTTGAGACCTTTCCAGGACACTGACTAGAATCACAGGCAATGCCCTGGACCTCACACACAGCAGGAGCCCAGGTCAAGAGAGAAGCAACAAGAGCAGAGAGGAGAGGCAGGGGAAAGTCGGCAGGCTAGAAGGGAATATTTAAGGAAGATGGTCAAGAATTTCATAACTGATTGTCTTCATGTGTTTTTTACACTCTCACAAGTCCCTAAGAGGAACAATTTAAAAGCGGAAAGGCTGTGTTGGTTCACAGTCCCACAAGTATCCATTCACAGTCACTTTGAGCTCTGTTGCTTCCGTGCGTTGTAAAACAGAATATCATGGTGGATGGAGGAGCCCCAGTGACCTATTTCCCTCCACGAGGTCTCCCTTACCTCCAGTAGTTCCCAGGTTATGAATCTTGTTGGTGGGTGACCTCTGACCTACTGACCAGGTCAGAGACTTCATGATCTAACCATTCAGTGATTGGACTCATGAGCCGGAGAGAAACATAAAATTTAAAGAGAAGATACTTCACACACAAAGCATAATGGTGATTTGTTGAACCTGGAGACTGGGAGAGGCGAATGGTTGTGGCTGAGCTCTGTCATGCTAGCTTAGTTAGTGATTGAGTGGGATCTGCTCACTGGGCCCTGAGCCCTTTCAGCTCTGCTCAACAGCCTCACCAGGAAGGGATTGGTGTCCCAGGGCTTCCTCTGACAGAGCTAAGATGTAGAGAGCTGAGGGGTCCATTCAGGGTCCCACACAAAATCACAGGACTCAAGGCCAGATCTTGAACTCTGACCAGCTTTCTGGTGGAGCCTCTCAAAGGTTCGCATTGGGCATGGCTGGCAGGAGGGGCAGGCAGGGCCTCCCACACCCTCCTGCTGAGGTGGGCACCATACATACATCCTCAAGATCTTCCTTCACAGCCCCTCCTACCCTGATTCTAAGGAGCTTTCTGTTTCCACCCACTCCCCCCTCCCGCCCCCCCCCCAGCACCACTACCACCACCTCCCTTTCCCCTCTCTTATCAAGATCCGAATTAGAGAGGTCTGAGCTGAGGTGGGTGTGCTTTAAGAGCAGGCTTGAAAATGGAGAGGCTGGCCCAGACTCTCTCTTTTCCACCTAATTAAGCCTCAGGAATGTCATGAAGCCACACACACACACAGTGTGATTTTAATTGGGGCCTGTGTGCAGGGCTCGCCCTAGCCTCTGAGAACGCAGGCTTTCTCTGATGGGTCTCTGCCCCTGAGCATGTGACAAGCTCTTGAAAAACCACATGGAACAACCCAGAAATAGCCAACAGACCAAAAGGAAAACGAGTTGGAACCAGTTCCACAGAGCGACAGTACATCCTTACTTCTTTGTAAAAACAAAGCAGAGGCCCTTAGGCATGTCCCCTGAGAGGTCGATTCCCCGGCTCTGCACTGCTGAGGGGGCCTTTCCCTCCATACCCCACCCCCCAAATATGGGAGTCCCAAGGAGGGCCCTGGGCCACTAACCCCAAAGCTGCCTTTTATCCAAAGCTGCCTTTTATCCCGTAACCCTTCCTCTCACACCGTGGGAAAAGAAAGGCGGGGCTTGAAAAGCACAACCAGCAAAGAGAGAGTGAAGAAAATAAGCCAAGGCCCCACAGCAAAGAGAGAGAGAACTGGCAAGAGAAAAGAAAATAAGCCAGGGCCCACAGGCTAAGAGGCCACAGGAGGCTCGCATTAAGCTATTCTCACAAGGGCTTACATCCAGGCAGGCAAAAAAAAAAAAAAAAACCCTGGAGTGGCCAGTCAATAACACCACTGCATTCTACCTCTGCTGGCATCCGGAATCCCTCAGGGGAGGGATCAGTGGGACAGTTTGGAGAATCTGGCTTCAAGTAGATAGGTACCAAGGCTTGGAGGGCGGGGGTACAGAGGGTGGGCAATTGGGATCTCTATGGGTAGGTAGACAGGGTCTAGCCTATGACAGAAACATGAGGCCCTCCTCATCTTGGAGGGCACCCCAAAAGAACATAGTCTCCATGGGGCTATCAGGAAATGAAGCCAAAGTCTCCCATGTCACCATGTCCAGGGGTATAGGAGGCTTACATCCAGAGTACTGGCTGGTTTTGTGTGTCAACTTGACACAGGCTGGAGTTATCACAGAGAAGAGAGCTTCAGTTGGGGAAGTGCCTCCATGAGATCCAGCTGTGGGGCATTTTCTCAGTTGGTGATCAAGGGGGTAGGGCTCCTTGTGGGTGGTGCCATCCCTGGGCTGGAAGTCTTAGGTTCTATAAGAGAGCAGGCTGAGCAAGCCAGGAAAAGCAAGCCAGTAAGGAATATCCCTCCATGGCCTCTGCATCAGCTCCTGCTTCCTGACCTGCTTGAGTTCCAGTCCTGACTTCCTCTGGTGATCAACAGCAGTGTGGAAGTAAGCTGAATAAACCCATTCCTCCCCAACTTGCTTCTTGGTCATACTGTTTGTGCAGGAATAGAAACCCTGACTTAGACACCCACAGTGTGGTCCTGGGGGAATGTGTCTGTGAGCTGAACACATTATCCCAGCTCACCTACCTGTTTCTGGGAACCCTGATGAGTGCACCAACATCTGTCTGAATTGCAGTCACTCCAACTAGGAGGACACCTCATAGGTCATGGTGCCCATAAGGGACAGCAATGATGTGCAACTCAGAAGAAAGGGTTCCAAAGCTATTTAACTTACTACAGAGATGGGAGATAGCTACATCTTCCCCCAGGACTGCAAAGTTCCCTTTTAAAGTATTTTAGGAAGCTCTCAG
Organism: Montemys delectorum; assembly: GCA_019843815.1. NCBI lineage: Eukaryota > Metazoa > Chordata > Mammalia > Rodentia > Muridae > Montemys > Montemys delectorum. Next base: position 10,550 of record JADRCD010233041.1, on the reverse strand, counting down.
CACCCCGGTTATCTGTGCTGATGTGTTTCTCTCAGAAGCTGTTCCCTGCTCAATCCACACTGTCCCCGGGGCCCCACTCCATATCACTTGCCGCACATTCTGCAATGGGAAAAGCACAGGAACACAGCTCAGCTTCTCCCCACAGCTCTTTGGAGAGATGCTGGAAGAGGAATGGGAGTCTCAGGGAGCCTGAGTCACTGGCTCAGGGCAGCCACAGGATACTGTGGAGTCTGCTGGAATGCCTCCCCTCAGGTTTCTGATCCTGGGAGTGCCTTAGCCTGTCCTAGCTGCCATGCAACGGACCATGAACTGAGTAGCTGACAAGCAACAAAAGTGTGTTCCTCCTGGTTCTGGGATAGTCTCTACTGCATCCACACACAGCAGAGAAGATTTTAGGGCCCTGGGAAGAACCTAAAGTGTGGTTCTTTGAGCGGCTGAGAGCTAGGAGAGAGGACACTGAAGGCCTCTGAGGGGAAGTCTCTCCCTGACCTTCAGCTGTGATGTCTCCCATCTACTTCTCCCCAACAAAGCAAATTATAGAAGCTAGAGTTCCACTTCCCCCAAGGACATGTCAGAGAGCTAGATCTGCAAGCCTCCTTCCCCACCTTTCTACAAAGCAACCAGCTATAAAAAAATCAACAACCTGGAGGGCTGGAGAGATGGCTCAGTGGTTAAGAGGACTAGCCGCTGTTCCGGAGGACCTGGGTTCAATCCCAGCTGCCACATGACAGCTCACAACTGTCTCTTAATCCACTTCTAAGGGTTCTATCCTCCTCTTCCAGACTCCATGGATGCTGGGTGCATGTCATGCACACACACATATACTTGAAGACAAAATACCCATACACACACGAAAATCAAATTGTATCCAAAGTCTTTAATCTGTCTTGTCATCAGACCCTCATCCTGGGGGGTAGAGGTGGGTCAACAACACCAGAAATGACAAGAAGAAATGAGCACAAACATTCTGGTACCCATTTCAGTCCAATGCAGTTTCTATGGAGCTGCCCATTCTTTATTAAACCCAAACAAAAGAAACAAAATGGTTGGGCCTTGGGACTCTCGTGTATGTCTCTTACTATAAGGGCCCCTCCTGAGACTATGTGCTGGGGAGAAGGGGGTCACACTTTTCTATCCCTACAAGGACAAGAGGACCCTCTGAGTCTCCTTTGTAAAAGAACTCACCCATGGTGGCGTAACAGCAATTCAGTTTGAATGAGTAGGGTCCTACCCACTCACCCTTTGTCCATGTGTCACAGGCTTGGTCACCAAGAGGGTGCTGACTGGACAGTGGAGAATCTTTAGGAGATGGAGCCTTCACAAGGGATTATGGGAATTTAGACTCTCCACCACTCCCTCATCTACATCTGGCTCACATGGTAGGTGGACTCTACCACACTTTCTCCTCGTTAGAGGCCCAACAATATGGGACCACTTAATCTTGGACATAAACTTCCAGAATCAGAGTCCAAACAACCTCAAAAACAAACAACAATGTTGGGCTGCTGCGGCGCTGGGCATGGCCACTACTGGGCGGTAGGGTGAATAAAGGGGTAGGAAGGAAAACCCACATCCTGCCTGCACTCTCCATACCACAGGAGGAGGGGCGTCTGGCTGTCATGAGCCATATCCCAGTCTATGGGGGAGTGGAGAGGGGCAACCCCCGGGAGTCCTTGGGCCTCACAGAGGCCAAAGACGCAGGTTCTAGCTCCTGGGCATCACAGGCAATGCTGGATACCACGGAGGAGCTGAGAATGAGTTGGGGGCCCAGAGCAGCTCAGTCCACCCTGGGGCCAAAGGGAGAGAGGGAGTGAGAGGAAAAGTGGTGGTGCCCAGTTGTTCCTGCGAAAGCGGGAAGCAAAAGTCGCTGGTCAGGTCTCGCAGCTGCAAACGCTGGGCCAACACGACCGAGTCTATTTGAAAAGTGGCAACCCACGGTCTTAAGGTGTTTTATTGTTGAAAAGAGAGAGAAAAAGGGTAGAGAAGTAGAGGCCGGCCATGGCCATGTGGAAAGAGGGGGAAGGGAGAGTTAAGACAAGAGTAAGAGGTTAAGAGAGAAGGGAGAAAGAGAGGGCGTGGGGAGGGGGCAAACAGCCCCTTATATGGTGGGCTGTGCTACTTGTCTGTTCTCAGGTAACTGTGGGGTGGGGTATACCTGGCTGTGGTCAGTTGACTGGGGGTGGAGTCTAGTCAGAATACGGGGAGCTAGGGGCATTGTCTAGCCTCAGGATACTGGAGTGAGGACTTGTGGTGTCAGCAGTCTTATGTCTTGGGAGCGTGGCTTTTAACGTTCCATCCCTTGTAGAACCTTCTACTGGGTCTCTGGAAGCAAGCTTCGCTCAACCAAAAAACACAGACTGCCCTTCTCGGTCCCACACAACAATAACAGCAAGCCTGGAGTATCCTGCTAGTGATGCAATGCTGACTAACACAACTTCTGAAAGTTGTCGTCTCCCTCACACTGCCACACTGGGAGGGATTCAGGGTTTGAAAGGCGAGGTACAAACCTTGCAAGAGGATTCCTGCCTCCAGGGTCTCAAGCATCTGCCCTGACGTACAGGGGCAAATACCTGGATTCCAGTCTCCTGTCGGAACTCAGTGAGGAGGCTCTGCCCTTAAGACCAACTTCCATAGTCTTAATCTCCTAGACAAGCCTTGTGTAAGCCATTAACACATTTCATGGTGCTGATTGTGTTTTTTATGTGAGTCACTGATCTCTGCTCCTTCTCTGCAGAGGCTGGAGTTACCAGAACAGTATTAGAAAAGGCGAGAGCACCCACAGGCTCAAAGGAGCTATAGGGAACAACATTAAAGGGAGAATTTCAGCAACTTACCTGCTGCAGTTGACACTGCCTGACGTTAGAACATGGCTGCAGTCACCGGCCTTGGTGCGTCAGCCTTAACACGTGGAAAGTTAAGTGCGGGTGCTTGGATAGTTTATTCCTGGTGCATTGTTTTAAAACTGGGGGTGTTTCTAAGCTAGGACCTCATCACATAGCTCAGTCTGTCCCAGAACCTCCTAAGTAGCTCAGGCTTGCCTCAAATCTGCAGTAATCCTCCTGCCTCTGCCTCCTAAATGCTGGGATTATAGGTGTGTTCCACTGCACGCAGATCAAGGTTGTGACTCTTAAAGAAAGTATAAATAGTGTTGGGACAGTGCTGAGAGCAAGGTACGCCTCTCTTCTGTCTTTATGGCTAGAGAAAGCAGGGCCTCTGGCCATGTGCCTGAGTGTCTTATCGATACTGAGTGTTAACCTGTCCCTTGGTGATGCAGCCGACCTGGCTGGAAACACAATATTTGGCATCTTTGCCCCAGCTCCTCCAGGGTAGAGGGAGGGGACCTCCCTTGGGAATACCCGTGTCTCCTGAGGCGGCAGTAGACCTTCACAGGAGGGTGAGCTGGGTCTGGGGGCTTTGAAATCTCCATGGAAACAGAGTTGGACCCCTCCATGAAGAGAGGAAACTGAGGCCACCACAGCCCTTGTAGTTGTTGTTCAGTAACAAAATAGCATCAGCCAGAATGGCCTAAAACCAGATGCATTACCTCAAAGTTCTGAACGCAAGGAGACCAAGGTCAGAGCCAAGGTGTGGGCAGGGTTGGCGTCCTCGGAGGCTGGGGGCAGAGCAGCTCCTGTCTGCCCAGCCTCTGCAGTTAGCCCCGATGTCCATTGGTCCCCTCTGGACACACGTTCTCCCCGGGATCCAGCCGCCTGAGGCTGGCCTCCCCACGTCTCTCCCGATGCCCACTTTGTTCAAGGCAGCTTCTGCCCCAAATCTCTCCTTCTCATGAAAACATGAGTCAGCTTGGCCTAGGACTCACACAAATGACCACATTTCGTTACCTCTCTAGAACCCCTATTTCTAAATGAGGTCCTACACCAAGGCTCCTAGGATTAGGAATATGTCTTTTGGAAGAGACATAGAGTTCCTTCATCGCAGAGGATGCAGTCCAAGACCCCTGGTAGATGCCTGAAGCTATGGATAACAAAAACACCAGATATGCATCCCACCTATGATGATGTTAGTAAGTTAGGCTGGGGAGGAGACGAGCAATGACCAAAGCGATCGAAAACCACAGCCATACGCAGCGTGAAAGAAGAGTCATGACCAACATCAATCCTTTTGCGCTGAGATGGACCACTGATAACCAGACCCCAGCCAGCAGTCCTTTTGATTGTCAACTTGTTACAACTTAGAAACACCTAGGAAGAGCATCAAGCTCGGATTATCCAGATCAGGTCGGCGTGGACACAGCTGGGATGGAGACACCATGATTGCTCTGACTGAAGAGGTACCCACCTGAAAGTGCGGCACCTGTCCTAATTTGCCTTCTGTTGCTATGGCAAACACCACAGCCAAAGCCAACTTGGAGACGAAAGAGTTTGTTTCATCTTACAATACCCAGCTCACAGTCTATCACTGGGGCAGTCGGGGCAGAAACTCGGGGCAGGAAGTGAAGCAGAGACCAAGGAGAAACACTGCTTACCAGCTTGCCTTATCCAGCTTGTTGGGGCAGGTACATGACCGGCTGCCTCGATTGTCCCACAGTGATAGACTCTAACCTAGACTTGTAAGCCAGATAGAGCCTTTCTCCCACATACTGCCTTTTATGTCAGGGCGCTTTGTCATAGCAACAGAAATGAAACCCACCCCTAGAAGTCTCCAGTTCTCATGTGCAGCCTCTCTTGTCCACCCGTGAGCAAAGATTTCCATAAAAGTAGGCATGTTCCCAAGCAGCCACCTGGCTCCATCTAGTCCTGAACTCAAACAGAGCTTCACAGTAGATTCCACTGTGCACAGGCAGAGCTGGGGCCCTGGGAGGAGATGGGATCAGGCACTGCTGCTTTATATCTGGCTCCACCCCTTCCTGTCTCTACCCCTCAGCCTAAATGTTCCCACCCTTCCTAAACGTTCATTTCCTCCTAAGTGTAAGGAGCAGCGAGATCAGGTGTCCACGCGGCTGGATGCAGTAGATGCTCAGTAAGCACTCAGCCCTTCCAACATCTCCCCCATATCTTGCATGGTCCTGGGCTTTGTTGCTGACCTGACCTTGTTACTTAGACTATGCTACCATGCCTGTTGTTCCTCAGCTGAGTCTGTGCTTTGTTCAGTTCGCAAAGTAAAGCATTTCTCAGCGCCTGGGTTTTCAGAAGCCACAGAGGGGTACCAAGCCAACTGACAGGCTGCCTCCTTTGAAAAGGATGCAGGCCAAATACCGTGCCTGGAATTGATCGACAGGCACAGTGTCTCCAGGTTCCACGGTGTGCGAGCCTTTGTGTCTGTCCTCCAGGAATCAATCACACTGTGCCTGAGAGCCTTCATCCCAAGGAGCGATATTCAGCAGGGGACAGATGCACCAGAGCCGGGTCACTATGCTTGGGGGGAGGGGAACTGTCACTCCTCCACACCTGGCTGTGGCCAGGCAAGGATGCAGCCCACTTCAAAAATGATGCTCATAGGAGACTGTTCCTCGCTGGAGCCCTGCCAACTCAGAGTTTGCAGACTCTGAATCCCAGCTTTATCAGGCCTGGCAGGATTTATTCTTCAAGCCAAGGCTAGAAAGATTGGCAAGGTTTTCCATATGCCTGCTCCAGTCTCCTATGATGGGCAGAGCAGAGGAGTAGCAACAATCCAGAAAGCAGAGGGTAAACAAAAGGGGGATGCGGCTGTAGAAGCAAGCAGCCTGACCCTGCATCCCTAAGCCTGAGGAAGTCCAGACAGGAAACTCAGGTTTGCATCCCAGCACCCACACGGCAGCTCGCAGATGTCTGCCATTCCAGTTCCAAGCGATCCAGTGTCCTCTTTTGACCTCAAATAATTCTTTAAGTCCAGGCTAGCCTCCAACTCAACATGTAGCCAAGGATGACCCCGCATTTCTGGTCCTCCTGCCTCCATCTCCCAAATGCTAGGATTACAGGCACCACCACACCTGTTTGATGTGGTGCTGGGGATCAAACCCTGGGCTTTATGCATGCCAGACAAACACTCTATCCACTGAGCTACATCTCCAACCCCCTTGCTTTCCTTTCTAGAAAGGAAGTCTCTTAAAGCCAGAATACCTGGATTGGCGCAGAAGCTCAGAGAACACCAGTTAGAGAGAGAAAGAGAGAGAGAGAGAGAGACAGACAGACAGACAGACACACACACACACACACACACACACACACACACACACACACTTGCTCCGAAGCTCCCCATCCCTGCTTCAGCTCTCTGTTTAACTCTCCTCCTTGGTTCCTCATTGGCTTCTTGAAGCTTCTCTGGGTGGCAGCATCACCTCATGACACACTTTACAAGTTCCACGATTGCAGCTGATTTCATATTACATTTCACGGTGACTGCTTGCTGACCACCTAGAGATGTTCTCCATTCCTGCACGTCAGCTGCCTCCTGATCACAGTGCAGAACGAGTCCTGCACCCATATGCTGCCGGCCACCAACTCAGCCAACAGGCTGCAACAGCCATGACCTTGTCCTGGGTGTCAGGGTGACTTAAGAACTATTTCCCACAAACAGTGGAGACTCCTACAGTGGAAGCCTCAAGTCCTATCCACTTCCAAGAGGGGTATGGAGAGCCAGAGCCCCCGGAGGATTTGAATAACAGCAGAGAAAAAGCTGAGCTGGATAGGGTGGCTCAGAGGCTGGAGAGAGATGGCTCAGCGGTTAAGAGCATTGACTGCTCTCCCAGAGGTCCTGAGTTCAATTCCCAGCAACCACATGGTGGCTCACAACCATCTGTAATGGGATCTGATGCCCTCTTCTGGCATGTCTGAGGACAGCTATAGTGTACGCATATACATAAAATAGATAGGGTGGATCAGCACTCCCCTGGTGTGGGCATTACCCCTCTCATGGCCAAGCAGGTCCTATTGTCTAAAGCTTTAGAAGGTTTAAAGAATCCCAGCTCCCACAGAGCCAACTGTGCAGGACTTTCTCACCCTGTTACCCTGCTCTGAGCTGGTTATCACAAAAGTCCTGCCACCCCCTACTCACTCCCTACCTACCCCACCCCCACCCCCACCCACCTATGGCTATCCACACTTCATCCAGCGTCAGCCTCCAGCTCCACCATCACCTCCATAGAACAGAGAAGGCATACTAGACATAGTGTGTGTATGAGGGAGGGATACATTGTCATAGCAACCTAGGAAAACCATGGGGAACAGACTAGCCAAGCCCTGCTGTTGGGGGGAGGAGGGGTAGTGAAGATGACAGACTAGTGAGATGGAGGGACAGACAGACAAAAATGAAACTCAGCCACACAGCAGGCTCACTTATAAATTTATCATCCAGGCACTACTTTCTCTATGCTGCATGAGGAAATCAGGCTGAAGGTGGTTGGAGAGTGCCCCAAGAGCACATGCCAGGGGTTGATCTTGGGGCTGCCTGAAGCCACATGTGTGTTCTAAACTGTATTGTACCAGAGAAGAGGGATGGAAAGCCATGAGGGCTTACAAGAGAGCGGCGGGAAGGAAAGGAAAATGCAGCTGCCAGAGCCAACAGGAAAAGGCTGAGAGAAAAGCATCTAGAAATGTCAACACTTACCGGGCGGTGGTGGCACACGCCTTTAGTCCCAGCACTTGGGAGGCAGCGAAGCAGGCAGATTTCTGAGTTCAAGGCCAGCCTGGTCTACAGAGTGAATTCCAGGACAGCCAGGGTTACACAGAGAAACCCTGTCTCGGGGGGAAAAAAAAAGAAAAAGAAATGTCAACACTTGGAAACTTCAAAAAGGATAAAGACCTTTCTTGATAAAGTAGTTCTGAGTGCTGGTATCCAAACTAACTTTGAGACAGGTCTAGAGACAGGGAAACAAAACCAATTAGAGAGGTGCCCCGCCACCCAGAATTCCCAGAAGTCTCTCCGTAGCCCATCAGCACGGCTTGCAGACTCTATTCTCCCACCACCATCTAGTGCTGCCTGTCCACATGCGCATTGCAATGCTTGGCTGTCTGGCTCTGGGTCTCAAGCCTATTAAAATTCAGATGCTCCAGTGGCTGGGGAAGCAGAAAATGATAGGAACTTGAGTGGAAGGAGAGGAGGTACTCTAATGACATCAATACCCAGGAGTCACAGGCAGAGAGGATGCAATGCACAGGTCAGGGGCTGCTCTCTGTCCTTGGCCTGTCTGGGAGAGGTTCCCCCCTCATCCCTGCCCCACGGCCTTGGGGTCATGGCCACAGCACATTATTGGCATGAAGTGATAAGCAAGAGGACTTATTATTGTCAGTAGTGATAGCAAATATAATGAATGTAATGCGTGTGTACATATTTGTGTGGGGGCTTGTGGAAGCTGGGGGGCTGATGCTAGTGTCCTCCTCGGTCTTTCTCCACCAGTTTCAACTGGACTGGCTGGCCAGGGAGCCCCTAGAATCTGCCTGTTCGCACCTCCCCTCCCAGCACTAAAATTGCATACACCACCACACCCCGTTATGTGTAAGTTCTGGGGTTCACACCCAGGTCCTCATGCTTGCACAGTAAGCACCTTGCTGACAGCCATCTCCCCCCACCCTACACTAATATTTTGCATCTGTGTTTTAAATCCATAATTTACATCTGCAAAGGGCCTGGTGTTCCTCCATGTGTGTCATACACTAATTCTCTCCCTTCATCCTGACAGGCTGGTGAAGCAAACAGGAAAAATCCCATGTAAGCATGAGTACTCTCATCCCATAAGCATGGTCCCCACACCACCTCCCAGGCACAGAGCAGAATAACACTTCCCACCCCCAGAGGTTGGCTGCAGTTAAGCCAGTTAACAATGCAGATGAGCCAGGCAGTGGTGGCCTTTAATCTCAGTACTTGGGAGGCAGAGGCAGGCAGATTTCTGAGTTCGAGGCCAGCCTGATCTACAGAGTGAGTTCCAGGACAGCCAGGGCTACACAGAGAAACCCTGTCTTGAAAAACAAACAAACAAACTAAACAATGAGGATGAATGGGACTAGGAAGATGGCCCAGTTGGTAAGAGCACTTACTGCTCCTGCAGAGAGCCCGGGTTTGGTTCATCAAGACTCACAACTGTCCATAAGTCCATTTTTAAGGGATCTGATGGCCTTTTCTGCCCTCTGTAGGTACCTGCTCTGCATATGGTGCATATAAACTCTCACAGATGCACACATATAAATAAGTAAGTAAATAAGTAAATAGTTGTTTCAATGTAAATGGAGCCTTTCTTCTATAAGCCCCATGTCCACCCCCAAGTATTGCAGAATGCCCAAGTATCCTACAATAGATGGATGCTTGTCACTGCAGCAAATTGCAGCCACAATGACTAGTAAATAAATGATTTCTATCTCAGGATGAATCCTTGAAGCCTCATACTTGCCCAAGGTCTCCTAGACATGAACTTGGAGGGAAATCCAAGTCTGGGCTACCCAGGTAGGAGGCTGGAACCACCATGAATTAGAAAGGACTTGACAAGTTAGACAGAGTGGGGGCTGAATCCAGAGACACTCTGCCTGCTCTAGCTTGATTTAAGGAGCACATGAGAATACTATGGAGAATTCTGTGGAGAATAACTACTCCACAGAATAGTTAGACATGACATATGTGGTACCCTTGGCTCTAACAAGCACCCAATAAGCATTCATCCCTGTTGACCTGTGTTTCACTCACTCCACTGGCTCTGCTTCCAGGGGTTTCCATACAGCTCAGGGAGTTCAAAGGTGATTCAGGGTCCCCCAGGCTCCAGCTGAGATGACAATTCCACTACCTTCAGTTAAATAGCGCTTTCATCCCAGCCCAAGCTTGGAATCCAGAAGGCATCCCCTTTGTGTCCGCCTGGAACATTTTTCATTTCAAACGTATTGTTGTCTTGGACAATGGCATAAAGCAGAACATAGCTGGCTCCCGAGAATAGAAGGAGACAGTGAAAAGGCCCCCCGAATACCTTGGCACCTTTGAGTGGCAGCCTTTCTCCGTTCCTCAGAGCCACCTGCTCTTGGTGTCAGCGGGAGAGGGCCTGGTAATTAATTTTTAAATTTGCTATTATCATGTATTTAGGCAGCAGACTGAACTTCCAAGTGATTTTGACCTTTCAAAATGTTACAAGCAATATCAGTTTTTCTCCTGGGTGAAGGGCACTGACCCAGAGGCTATGAAACAGCAGCCTGGATGGGGGCAGCCATCCTCAGCCCACTCCCCTCCGCCCCCTTTGCTTCACCTGCCTTCTATATAAAAGGAATCCTCACACCTGTACCTTTTCTTTTTCTAGAAATGAGATCTCCTTTATTCCCCTCCTCTTCCATGCTCAAAGTGGCTGTCACACTTTCTTTTTAAATCGTAGTAAAATGTGTATGACATAAAAGTAGGCATCTTAGCCATTGTGTTTGTGCATATGTGACCTCATGTGCCTGCCGAGGCTAGAAGGCAACTTAGATACCATTCCTCAGGGTATCATCCACCTTCCTCACTGAGATGGGCTCTCCCATTGGGCTGGAGCTCACATGTCAGGCTAAGCTAGCTGTCCAACAAGCCTCAGGGATGTACCTATGAACTCCACCCTCCCAGCATGGATCTCAAGCATGAGCCACCATGCCCAGTTTTCCTTTCTC
>JADRCD010233040.1:0-31109 GCA_019843815.1 Montemys delectorum | reverse complement strand
TTGTTTTGTTTTGTTTTTGTTTTTTGTTTTTCGAGACAAGGTTTCTCTGTGTATCCCTGGCTGTCCTGGAACTCACTCTGTAGACCAGGCTGGCCTTGAACGCAGAAATCCGCCGGTCTCTGCCTCTCAAGTTCTGGGATTAAAGTCGTGTGCCACCACTGCCCAGCTTTGAGTAAAATCTTATAAAAGGATTTGAAGAAAAAGAAATCTATACTTGCACTTTTATTGAGGTTTTGTTTTGAAGAATTCAGAGGCATCAGATTTGAGGCTGGAGTTTCAGTTTTTCAGTTTTTGTTTTGTTTCCTTGATGCTCCTAAAACTGCCCACATTTCTTCTTATATACCACTCTACAACTTCTTTCAGCCTTTCCCTAACCCAACCATAGGGGTCCTCAACTTCAGTCCATTGGCTGGGTGTGAGTATCTGCATGTCGATCAGCTGCTTGTTGGACCTCTCGGGGACACCCATGCAAAGCTCCTGTCTGTAAGCACACCATAGAATTAGTAATAGTGTCAGGCTTGGAGCCTCCCCTTGAGATGGATCCCAATTTAGGATGGTCACCGGACCTCCTTTCTCTCAGTCTCTCCTCCATTTTTGTCCCTACACTTGTTTTAGACAGGAACAATTCGGGGTCAGGGGTTTTGACTAGGGCATTGTAACCCTTCCCACCACTTGAATCTTTTGTTTTTCTAATGGAGGTAGAATATACAACTTCCCTCTTCCTTTCCTTGGGCATTTCATTTCAGGTTCCCCCCCACACACCCTTTGAGTCCTGAGAGTCTCTTACCTCCTAGGTTGTTGGTATATTCTAGAGGGTATCCCCAACTCCTACCTCCCCAAGTTGCCTGTTTCTATTCATTCTGCTGCCCCTCATGGATTTACTTCTCTTCCCTTCACACCCCCAATGCCTGATCATGGTCCTCTTTTTTTTTCCTTGTTCCTTCTCTTACCCATGTCCCTCCCACCTTCTGTCCCCTATGATTGCTTTCTTCTCACTCTCAAGTGGAATTGAGGCATCCTGACTTGGTCCCTTCAGCTTGTTAACCTTCTTGAATTCTATGGATTGTATCCTGGTTATTCTGTATTTTTTGGCTAATATCCACTGATTAGTAAGTACATACCAGGCATGTACTTTTGGTTCTGTGTTACATCACTTAGGATGATACATTCTAGTTCCATCCATTTCCAAAACTCATGGTGCTCTCGTTCATAATAGCTGAATAGTATTCCATTGTGTAAATGAACTACCTTTGTGTATCCATTCTTCTGTTATAGAATATCTGTGTTGTTTCCAGTTTCTGGCTATCACAAATAAGGTTACTATGAACATAGTGGAGGATGTGATCCTGTGGCATGGTGGGGCATCTTTTGGGTATATTCCCAAGAGTGGTATACCTGGGTCTTCAGATAGATCTATTTCCAATTTTATGAGAAATTTCCAGATTGATTTCCAGAGTGGTTGTAGTAGTTTGCAATCCCATCAGCAATGGAGGAGTGTTCCTCTTACTCCACATCCTTGCCAATATGTACTTTTACCTGAGTTTTTGGTCTTAGCCATTGTCATTGGTGTAAGAGTCTCCTTTTTTCAGAGTCATTTTGATTTGCATTTCCCTGATGACTAAAGACTTTGAACATTTCTTTAAGTGCTTCTTATCATTTGAGATTCTTCTGTTGTGAATTCTCTGTTTAGTTCTATACCCCATTTTTTATTTGGTTGTTTTTTGGTTTTGTTTTTGTTGTTGTTGTTGTTGTTGTTGTTGTTGTTGTTGTTGTTGTTTTTAGTTAAGCTTCTTGAGATCTTTATATATTTTGGATATTAGCCCTATTTCAGATGTGGAGTTTATGAAGATTTATTTCCCAATCTGTGGGTTGTTGATTTGTTCTATTAACTATGTCCTTTGCCTTACAGAAACTTTTCAGTTTCATGAGGTCCCATTTATCAATTCTTCATCTTCGAGCCTGAGTCATTGGAGTTCCGTTTAGCAAATCTCTCTCACACACCTCCCCCCTTCCCAGCCACATGCCAATGAGTTTGAATCTCTTTCCCACTTTCTCTTCTGTTCGATTCAATCTGTATGGTCTTATTTTGAGCTCCTTGATCTATTTGTACTTGAGCTTTGTTCAAGGTGACAAATATGGATCTATTTTCATTTTTCTACACACACACTGCCAGTTAGACAAGCACCATTTATTGACGATGACTTCTTTTTTCCATTGTATATTTTTGGCTTCTTTTCCAAAGATCAAATGCCCATAAGTGTGTGGTTTTATTTCTGGCTCTTCAATTCTATTACATTGATCAACCTGTCTGACTGTACCAATACCATTCAGTTTTTTTTTTTTTTACTATTGCTCTGTAGTATAACTTGAAGTAAGGGATGGTGATTCCTCATAAGTTCTTTTAATATTGAAAATAATTTTCACTATTCTGTTTTTTTTTTTTGTTATTCCATATGAAGTTGGGAATTGCTCTTTCTTCCTCTGTGAAGAATTTAGTTGCAATTTTGATGCAGATTGTATTGAATCTGCAAATAAGATGATCATTTTTACTATGTCAGTTCTACACTCCATGAGCATGGGAGATCTTTCCATCTTCTGAAGTTCTTTTTGATGTCTTTCTTGAGATATTTAAAGACCTTTGTCATACAGATTTTTCACTTGTTTAGAGTTACCCCAACATAAATTTTATTATATGTGACCATTGTAGAAGATTTTATTTCCCTATTTTCTTTACCAGCCGATGGATCATTTGTATAAAGGATGGCTACTGATTTGTTTCAAATAGTTTTATATCTGGCCACTTGGCTTAAGTTGTTTATCAACTGGAAAAGTTCTTTGGTAGAATTTTTGGGGTCGTTTATGTATACTATCATCACATCTGCAAATAGTGAGAACTTGATTTCTTCTTTGCCAATTTGTATCCCCTTGATCTCTTTTGTTCTGTTATTGCTCTAGCTAGAATTTCGAGTACTATATTGAATAGATACTGGGAAAGTGGGCATCCTTGTTTTGTCCCTGATTTTAGTGGGATTGCTTCAAGTATCTCTCCATTTAATTTGATATTGGCTTTTAGTTTGCTGTATGTTGCTTTTATTATGTTTAGGTATAGGCCTTGAATTCCTGATATCTCCAATACTTTTAAAGTGAGGGGATTTTGTATTTTGTCAAGTGTTTTTCCAGTTTCTAATGAAATGATCATGTGAATTCTTTTCTTTGAGTTAGTTTATATAGTGGATTACCTTAATGGATTTTCATCAGCTTGACTGCTCCTCTGAAGCCCCCACAGTCTAAAGGCCTCCCAGGAATCCTGCTAAACAAATGTTCACTCTTTATTCATTTATGTATCTCCAATGTGTGTAACATACAATGACACATTAAAATAGGACACAAGCAAACACCATATGGGCATACTATATATAAAGTTTGACATGGCTCTAACAGTTCACAAATTAAACTTTAAATGTTAAAAGGAATGTAGAAAATGTAGAAGGAATGCAAGAGAGTTAGAAAGCAAAAAGAAAATGATCTCTGCAAGGTGGGCTTTGAGAGTTGGCTCTGCTGATTGACGAGAAACCCATTTTGTTATGCATGCTCCTACCAGTTATGTCTAACTTAGGAAATGTCCAATATTTGGACACCACAAGCTAGTAATGACAAATAAAACAAATGTTTTCCCAGGGGTTATTTTCTTTTTCTCGAAAGTCTGTCACCAAAGAAGATGAGAGGATTGTCATCTGAGAAAGAACATAGAATCTAAAACCTTTATCAGAAGCCATCACTGCCAATATAAATTACCTTCAGGCAGCAGGTAGTAGGTATTTCAATAGATAATAAGCAAGCTGGACCTGATGTTAGAGCTGGTATGCTTAGACAGAAGTTCTGATCTAACTCAGTGGTCAAGAGGTACAGGCAAAGACAGAGACCGAAGAGGTCTTTTCAGATATGCTATCAAAGACAGAGTCTTGGAGTTTGGAGGGAAAAACATGTGGGAGAGAATTATTGCAATTGTCACCTAGTTTTTTCCCTCCCTTACACTGAACTGTTTTTTGTTTGTTTGTTTGCTTGTTTTGTTTTTGTTTTGTTTTGTTTTTTTTAGGAGAGCCTGAGAAAGTTTGTAGAGTGACGATGGGAGAAGCCCATATTTTCAGTTAAGATACTTAGCATCAGCCAAATTCAAAATCAATCTGTCCAGTTTCATCTCAATCTGTATTTTAACCAAGTGTTTAGAGTTTTTATATGTCCTCGTCTCACCTCCCAGTATTCATTCTTTGAGGAAAGAAGTTGGTATTACATAGATACCATATTAAAGATCATTATTTTTAATGAATACAAAACAAGGATAACACATATTTTAAATTTCAAAAGGGGTTAAAACTCCACAGAGAATCACAATTAGAAGAACATATGTGCAAGAAGGACCACCAAACTAAGTGATGAATTGCATTACCATAGTCTCCCATCTGCAGCATAAACAAAGCATGTACTCTTATGGACTGAGTATAAAATGGAACTCTGCTTATTGAATATTCCAGTGGCCATCGAATATTTGTCACTGTAATCCCCTTATGAGTGAAAGAGAAGGCAAATAATGGATTCATCTCAGACAAAAACATTTGGTTTATTATCTTTGTTGTCTCTTGCACTGTGACAGCAGATCCCAGCAGATGTTGGAATTTTTGTTGTGATGCATTACACAGACTTCTGTATAAACCTAGCATCAAGTGCTCTGTATTTGCATTGATGTTTTGTTTTTCTTCTGGCTCTTTGATTGGAATTATATTGCTATTATATTCACTTTGACTTTATTGAAAATCCACATGAGTATAACACACAGCTGTATAATGCAAAAGGCATTCCAAATGGTAGGAACAGATTTGATGTTCTTAAAATAACAAAACACCCTTATTTTATAATAAGTAAGTTATCACCTAAGAAATGTTTGGTTTGGTCTTTTATTGTTATCTATTTTACAAAATTAGGTAAATTTTAACAACTCCATGAAATCTCAATATCTCCATGCAGAAGATGAATAAAATAAAATCAATTTTTAGATTGTTAAAAAGCATGAAAATAAGACTTGGCAGGGCTCAGTCATTTCAGTAGACCCTGAATACAGATAGAAATAAGAGACATGTAGTTAAAATCCAGATGTTATTATTTTTTTTTTTGAAGTAAAAGTTTCCCTAGGCAATATATTTTTTTAGGTAAAAAGAAAAAATTTTTCTAAGTAAAAGAAAAGCATTTCTATGGCAATACTCAGAGTCCTTTGCCATGTCAGCGTCAAATGCACTCTCATGCCCAATCAAGCTATCAGGCTGCTTTTGATATCATCAGAGCTCCACCTTGCCCTCCTCTACATTCTATTTGGAACAGACACATTGACACCAATTTTCTGTGAATCTGTGATCAACAGCTCTGTGGATTCTTAACTAGAGATTCAAAAGCAAGTACATATTTTATTTAATTGCATCATTATTTAAAAATCATTTTCCATGATTTCTCCTTTCAGTAACATACTGCACTTGTTTTCTTTTTTGATATACAAAATTCTCTGAACTGAACAGTTATGACCACTACTCACTTCCTGGCATGAAACTCTAGTTGTCAATAGGCTTGAAGTGAGCAACCAGAAAGTTACTAAGTCTTAACCATTTTATCTCTTAGAATAAGAGTAATGCTTCAAAGATAGAACTAGGAGGTGGCTGACTCTATTCACTATGTGAGGGCATAGCAAGAAGACAGAGAACTTCATCAGCGACTACTGTCCACTGCTGTCTACTTGATTCTCTCTAGAACAGTATGCAACCTATTTCTGTTCTTTTTTTATTTATTTTATTTATTTTATGTGTATGAGTACACTGGAGCTGTACAGATGGCCTTGAGCCATCATGTGTGTGGCTGCTGGGAATTGAACTCACGACCTCTGCCGGCCCCACTCTCCACTCCAGCCCCGCTCCAGCCCCAGCCCCACTCCGGCTCAATTCACTGTAGCAGTCTTCAGCCACACCAGAAGAGGTTGTCAGATTTCATTACAGGTAGTTGTGAGCCATCCTGTGGATACTGGGATCTGAATTCAGGATCTTTGGAAGAGCAGTCAGTGCTCTAACCCGCTGAGCCATCTCGCCAGCCCTTATTTCTGTTCTTTCTAAGTGAATAGCTCAAAGATATTGAGTTGTTCTAGCCACCCAAATAGATTAACACAGGTTAAATGACTTATGTATTTAGCATAATCATTATAAGAAGTTTGAAAATGTCTATCATGTAAACAAGACGAGTTCATTTGTTGAAAGCCACAGAGAAAATAATGGTATAAATGCTTCAAAGGAATAAAATGAATATATTTAGGCCACACTCTCATTATTCACAGACTAAAGCCTAGAGATAGGTTTAACAAATGAGAGGAAATGGCCAAGCCAGGTTTAAAAGTTAGACAATAATGTATGTTGCTTAATTTTCTTTTGACTTGATAGGACATGAACTTCCATTACTTCAGATTTAACACTTACTCAGGCACGATTTGAAGTCTGATCCAAGTCAAACATACCTTAGATGCCTCAGTGAAAATATCTGTACATATAATTTAAATGTACAGTTGACTGAGTAGAAGATTGTACCACATATGAGATAGGAGTAGAGCTGAGAACCCCCACTATGTAATAATCCCTGTCAGTGACAGAAGCTGTCAGTCGCTACTGTCTGAGAGTCTCAAGCCTGTACTTTCTTTCTAATAACCTCCCCTGTCTCATCCTAAGCAGCATTTCCTCTGTGGAAGGCAGTCCCTGCACTGAATCTCTCACTACTGATATCTGGCTACATCTGTTGCCAGACAATGCAAACAAAATGGAATACTTTTACGTCATAAGAAAAGATCATCTCCATCCCTACAAATAACTGGAAGAAGGTCTAATGTCTGACAGTGATCAGAAAATTATAAACTTTAACTACATCTTTGACTCCTGCAGAAAATGATGACCCCTACATAATATAAGTTAAAGAAATATGGAGAAATTCTATTCAGGTTGAGTTTGTGTGCAGACAACTAGTCCCAGACTTGTGCAAAACCATACAACTAATCCAGTTCTTGCTCTGTTGTTCAACCCCTTCTTGTCTTGAGTCTTGGCTCACAAGTAAGATTTGACTACAGACCTAATAAAATAAGATAAACTAAACCAAATTAAAATATGTCTTCTGTATGTCCAAATAATAACATGTCAAATGGTGAATTCTAAATCTGAAGGTGGAGAGGGAAGGGGCAGCAAACGTGGAGTATGCAGTACAGAATTAGTCACACAACAGTTTTACATTTTATCTTAAAGGCTAATGAATGCCAATCTATTCTTAGATATAATTCTTAGAAAAATGAATGATGTAATCTGATTTCAGTATTAAAATGACCTGTGATACTATATGGAGTGGAGAAGGGATTTGAAAAGTCAAGAGATAAGCTTAGGAGACCCAAGACTGACATTTATTACAACTTTCTAGGTGAAATAAATATTCAGGTGCATATCCCTAAAAATAGTAATGAGCAGAGTATTCAAATTTTCAAGCATGCTCTTCCTTAGGGTATATATAAGGACTGGCAAGGTCTCTAGAGCAAGGAATCACTTATTAAAATTCTTTAATATCATCATACTGTCCAAAAATTCCACTTTAGCTAAGGTGGGAATAAAGGGCTTGCCCTAAAAATCCAGCCTCACTCTATTCTACATGCGCTATGCTTGTTGGCTGGCCCATACCAAATGTTCTTTCACTCAGGAATCCAGAGGAAACATCAACCTCAACTTTCCAGTGACAAAGAAGATGAGAATCACCTGGGAAGAAAAAGAGTGAAGAACTGACCCAGAGAAGTAAGTCTTCAGATTCTCTACTGTTCTGTGGCTCAGTGACTCTATAGAAAAGAGACAGTTTGCTGTTTGGAGTAAATATTCCATAAGAGCCTCTTCTGGCCCACATAGGTCAGGAGAATAAATAGAGTACCTTTGCTCCATTCTGAACCACTCTTGGTAACAAATGTCTTTATAATTCCCTTCTAAAACAGGGCACACTTCTTATCTTAGCTCCCAGGAGGCTGAAGGCTGAGGTTTACTCCAAGTTAAAACTCAGCCTTGATTACACAGTGAGTTGAAGGCTTGCCAATATTATATACAAAATGCCTATCCTTCAATAAGACAAATAAATAAACAAATGGACAAACCCTAACCCCACTGACGTTACATTCCACATGTACTCTGCCATGTCATCAGGACACAAATCTATAGCCTGTGCTGATCGAATTGTTTTTATCTTTGCAATGCAATATAGAGTATGATGAAATATCAGTTCTTTTTTGTACTCTTGTGTTTCTTTTTAATAAAATATTCAGGCGCACAAACAAAAATAAAACCATCAAAATAAAGACTTCAACAGTTTTTCTTGTTTGATTCTAAAATACTTCTCTATTTTCCACTGCATTCTTTCCCCATATCAAACTGGATTCATAATTCAATTACTTTTAATAACAAAGCTGATTTTCGATGCTTACCTATAAGTATTCTAGAAACAGACAGTAGAGTATAATAATTTAAAAGAGACATACCAAAATTTAAAGATGCAATAAATAAGAAAGGAAACAAACAAACCAATAGGATAAATAGCTCATTATCATGGCTCAATGAGTGAAGTGCTTTCCATACAAGCAGAGGAACCAGAGTTACATAGAAATTAACAACAACAAAAAGTTGGGTGTTTGGGCTTAAAAGAACTCTTAGCAAGTAATAGTGATCACAAGTTTAATCACTGAACCTCAGAACATACATATAAAACTTGACATCCTGATGTTATTTTGACAAAAATAAGTATGAACAAAATGTCTTTAGAGATTCTATCAGTTCTATAACACTAAACTGTATGCTTACAATAGTTTGTTCAAGACAATAGACATGAACATTTAGGATATTTTCTAAGCTGCTGTGTTTTGTAATGGACTTCTCACTGTGGTGATGTGAAAACTGATGGACGACTGAGAAGTTGGGACCTAGATAGAATTCCTTAGATCTTTGATGGTACTTCTCTTAGAAATAAATGTTGTATGGTTTCCAAAACCTTCCTGGTTCACTCCTTAGATGCTTTCTTAGAAGCATTATAGTTATAAAATGTTTGATTCTCCCCCTCAGATACCTAACTCACATTACAGATAGGTGACCACCTGTTCTTCCATGTTTTCCTGATATTACCATCAACTACAACGTGGCTTAGCCAAACAGGCTCTAATAAAACCTCAGCTGATCCATTGACATGCATGTACTTACAAAACTACATTTAATTATAAATCAGCCATCTTAGGATATCTGTTACAGCAATAGAAAATTTATGGCCATCCAAGTATTATATTGATTAAAAAAAATTGAGAGTTCTTAAATTATTTAAATTGCTTAGTTTGTTATATAGTTACTGAATATCCATATGGTATCTGGCATGATTTATGATATTGTAGATCTATATGAGATGTATAAACCTATAATCTGCACTTGAAATTTTTGAGAGAAAGAATGAACAAATATTCAAGGTGAGTTCACATAGTATATATTGTGCCATGAAGACAAATATGTGAGAAGGAAAGACTATCAATTATGCACTAAGCAAAGCCCTCTTTATTAGCTGATGTTGGCTAAGCTTACAAGATGGACCATTAGACTAGATAGAACTATTCTTCCTAAAATCAACATAAATTTAACCATTGTAAGCACCACAGTAGTAGTTGAGGCAGAGAATTAGATTCTAGAATCATTTAAGATTTTATTTGGAAGTCCATTAGAAATTTAGAAATCTGATGTCCCTAGAGAATTGTTAAGGTTTATCAAATAGATAATGGAAAGGTAGCCACTTCACTTCTAAAGAAAAAAATACAAACCAAAGATTTCATTTCATGCATCATTCTCTTCAGCTGAAGAGAGGCTGATGCATATGTCATCTATCCACAGAGCTAACAGTATTGAAAAACAGGCTACATGGTATACATTTGTATCTGACATATGACTATGGGGCCAAGCTTTAGCACATCGTCTAGGTTTCACAAGTTGGTTGATGGCATGTAATTGTTATCTACCAGTGTGGTTAATGGATTGGATAAAAATATGACAGATGACAGATTTTACAAGGGCATCTAATGGGCTATATGCAGGAAAGTGAGCAGGCCTGACTTGTAGGTGTTATTGCCCCAGGAGGGGATTTAGCTTTAACATTATACTAAACCTCCATGTACAAATATGTAACACAGATCAATTAACTATTTTGTAGAGGTTTTGTTTCTTTTTATGGGGCTGCATCATTATTCCTTTACAGATTTTTCCCCAGGAGCTATATTTGAACTGAAGGTGTTTTTAGTAGATACATACATAAATCCTCTTTTCTTTACAAACTCAGATGTAGTGATTAAAAAAAAAATGCTATACCATCCTCACTTTCCTCCACATTTTGCCTTTTTACTTTTGTTTCCAATTTATAATTATAAACTAGACTTCATCAATTGGCAAAATAACAGTCTGCACAGTTTATGGAAGTAAGGAAAGAAAATAGTAATAAAACTAGCCATCTTTTTTTTTTTAATTTTTAGTTGTTTCATTTATTTACATTCTAAATGTTGTCTCCTTTCCTGGCCCCCCTCCATGAGTTCTTTACACTCTTCCCCTCCCCTTTGCCTCTGAGAGAGTGCTCCCCACCCCCCCTAGCAGCCCATTCCCTGCTCACATACCCCTACATTCCCCTTCAGTGGGGCATCAAGTCCCATTCTTCTGCTATGTTTGTGTCAAGCACACGGACCAGCCCATGTCTGCTCTTTGGTTGGTTGGTGGCTTATTCTCTGTAAGTTCCCAAGGATTCTGGTTACTTGATTCTGGCAACCCCATAGGAAGAACAACATTATCAAGTAACCAGAATCCTTGGGAACTTGTAGAGAAAACTAGTCATCTTTTACATTCATGTATTGAAATATGTCTTGGCTGTCACTCATTAGTTTCATGGCTTATTCTCCTTTCCCAGAAATGGTTCATAAAGATTACAGTTAATCTCATGCTCTGACACATTATCTATCTGAGAGAATTGCCTGATTTATACTGTCAAATTATATATAGTATCTAATATATATTGAAATCTAATGTGTCTTATATTCTTTAATGTATATTTTAATACAATTTTGTTATCTAATACATACATTTTATCCAAATTTGAAAATGACTAAGCATTTTCCAAATTGTATTGCCATACAATACCAACATTCAACTTTTAAGTAGATATTTTCTGTATAAATGTAAGTACTTGGAAGTTCTAGATTAAAGTCACCCCAAATAATTCTGTAAATATGACTTGAAGAGAAAAAGAAAGTTTCACATGGTGTTATGTTAAAAGGAATAATTATATAAATATATGAGACAAATAACTGAATAGAAACAATACTGTATCAACTTTATAGACCATTAACTATATTCCTATGAATATCTAAGACAAGGAATAAAAACAAACTATATTGCATGCGAAAATATGAAAGAATAGTGTCTGAATTTTTTGTGAAACTCAAAACAACATTCTGTGATCCACTGTATTCTAACCACAGATAAAATAGTCCACATTTTGTCTGATCCCATAGTCAGTATTTCAAAAATGAATTATATGCTCTCAAGAATTTCCTTTAATCTGTCTTTGGCATAATTTATTTATATGTAGAAATTCCCAGAGTTGTTGTTCACTAAAGTTCTTTACACCTAATTCTATATGTGGTATTGCCACGTTGCCCTGACAAGCTAATATATAAAAAATGAATGTATAGTTAATATCTTTGAGCTCATAGAGCAAAGTCAAATCTGTTGTGCCTACAAGTACTGATATTGCATTAGTATTCTGAAGGTTGCCATTGCAACGCATCCCAGACTGAGTGGCTTACCCCACTATCCTTACAAGATGAAAGTCTAGAAGAAAGCTATAGCTATGTCCATTTTTTTGCAGCATCTCTCCAGGTTTGGCCGATGGTTGTTCTATCACTAATGGTCTGATGACCTTTTGTGTATGCATACACATGCCATTCTTCCTACTGTAAATTCACCAGTATTCTTAAGCTCAAGCCCATGCTTAAAGTCTCTGATACCATAATTGTCACTTGGAAGACTCTACCTTCAAAAGAGTCACTTTGTGCATGATCAGAATTTGAGGTGATATTATTATGGTATACTTATACCATAAAAAATATGTTGTATAACTCTGTCTTGAGTATCTTTACAGATATCTTTACATTTTTACATTCTTCCATTTTGCCTAGTTATTAATTGACACATGATTCTTAATTTTATATATTTGTGACTTCAGATATTATAAAAGTAAATAAATGAAAGAAAATGTGGAAAGAAAATACAAAATCCACAATACATAACCCAATACTAAATGTAGCCCTTATTTATACATGATATTTGTATATTATGAAAGACAATATGGAATGTGTATAGATAGCTTTTCCACTGAAAACATTCTAGCTCTTATATTTATGTCTTATGAAGAGATGTTGTGGTCTTATAACTGCCAGAAGTTCTGGACAAAGAATCTCTCTACATTCAGCCTGATTGTGTTGTCTGCTTTTCCTTGAGCCTGGATGTCATTCTTTGGTTTTGTTACTTTGTAAGAGATCATAGTTCTTTGCATCCCACTGTGGCTTTTGTTCTTCATGTCATTGTAGTGCACAAGGTCTACTCTCTGTCTTCACAACATTGTCATCAACAATAGCTTAATCACTACTTTTATATCCACTAAGTTTCAAATGTAAGCCCTCATTAGTGTTCTTTTCAAGTTACACACACTTTTGAAAGTTCTGCTCTGGAGACACAGGATTTCTACAGTCAGGCAGACACTGTTGTGGTTCTGGTTGCTGAGTGATGATGTCTATATCAAAAGGAAAGCTGAATTCACAGTCTTGTGTTTCTCACATATATGCATCATGGTTCAAAAGATCTTGCCTCTCTGAATGAGATGGAGAGAGGGTCCAGCAGAGAGTCCAGTAATCAAGAAAAAAATAGAGAATACCAAAGTTCTGGCAACAGTCCCAATTCTCATCCAAATAAAGCTACATCTCAGGGGATCATCTTCTTTCTGGCAAGTAGGGTTGGCTAATGAGTAATTATATTTCCAATTTCATGCTATCATTACAATTTGCACATTGACTGTAACCTGTATTATGTAAATTATCCTTGAAACGTGTCTAATGTAAAAATTTAGATTCATAGTATTGTCCACAGACTGTGATTTATGTGGTAACTGGAAGATTTCTGCTGTAAGAAGTGTCCAGTGAGTCATGCATGCATCAGGACATCTGGTGGAAGGTAAACTTCACCATTCTAACAGAACTTTTCTATTCAACTTCTACTTGCACATTTTATTACATTTGCTTCATTGTAATATATTTAAAATACAAATTTTATACATGCAAAACAACATAAATGAACTAAAAGTCATTCAGATAGACAGATAGATAGTTATTATGTGCATACACATACGTAACAGTAATAATAATTAAGAAAAGGAGGCTGTCAACTTGCAAGTGGGAATATCAAGGGAGAAGTTGTAGGTAGACTTCTTCTAATTCTATTCTTGCTAAATGTACATTAAATTATTTCAATTTATAAATCATGAAGGTACTAAATTATCAGAACTTAAAACTAAAAGTTTATATACTAAAATCATGTTATAATAGCAGAAATAAATACGCATTCCTAGCAAGCCACACTTCAGCAACATCTTTCAATTATATAAGCTGTGTCTTTAGTTCTTTTTCAGTAGCTACATCTTAAAAATAACTTGTTTTTGACAATACCATACATACATATTTTATTCTGGTTACTCTTTTCCCACCTTTTCTTATTCCCTTCCAACTCCTTCAACTCCTTCATCTAGCTGCCTTCTCCTTTCAAATACCCATAGCTTTGGGTTTTGTTTTATAACATACCTATTTTAAACAATACCACATGTGTGATATTGGATTACAGGTATCTATTGGAAGATGATAGGGCCACCAATAAATACTCAATCTCACACTTTTTCAAATCTGCTAGTAACAAATAATTTAACAATAAAGGGTCAGGCCCTTGGGTTTATCCTTTATTTATACCTGACTGTTGATATGTCCATTCTTGCACAGAACCAAAGCAGGTATCTATCCATAGCTGCTGTGAATTCATGATTGCAATAGCTTTGTCTTGCCCAAATTGCAGGCCTTCTCTTTATCTTATGGATAAGATTGCATTCCTTGTAATCCCTCTTTTTACAATGCTCTCTGAGGAATAGCAATGAATTTGTCTTATCTCTTGGGCCTCCTAAATTATTAGGAGGCATCTCAATCCAGGCACTAGTTTTATTTGTTTATTTGTTTGTTTGTTTGTTTGTTTCCCATTGTTTTATTAATACTCATGGTATCTCCTTTGAGATATCTATTCAATACATAGCAAAATGGTAAATAAAAATGAATGCTCCAGTGTTGCTTGTGTAATTTAAATGATAAAAACATTAACAAATCAAAATAGACATTTGTGAAACAGCAGTCGTTGCAAGTTTGTGATGGAGTCAGTATTAATGTTCCCCCTGAATTGGAATTATGGAATTCAACTATTAATGTTAGATGAGAAATAAAATTTATTTTAGTTAATTGGATATAGTTAAGTTTAATATTTAATATAATAACTAACTAAAATGATAAAAATACTTTAAAATTAAATAAATACATCAAGGTTCCCAAACTGATATTCACTTTTCTTTGAAATAACGACCCACCATTCAGCATGACAAATTACATTATCATGAGTTTTATTGCCTCTTTTTCTTCAATATATGTGACATACAGTAAAACTGAATGGTAAACACAGTTTTATCTTTGTTTGAAAACTACCTTGAGCAACTTAGGTAAACTCAACAGATGAATAAGTTCTGAAACTTAAAGTCACAGAAAATTTTCAGTTAGTAAAATTGTGAATGTACAAATTTAGAAAGGCAGCCATCTTGTCCTACACATTTCCATCAAGATTAAAGCTCCTTCTGCACAGATCTCTGAGTCTTACATGGTATGTGTGATAAAGACATCATATCTAGGATCAAACACTCCAAAATCTATCAGTCTCTTCAGTGACAGTGTACTATATTTTCACTATCCATTCATCAGTTGATAGTCTGTTTCTTTCTTTTTGTTGTGAATATTGATAAGCAAGAAATGAACATGGATGAGAAATTGTGTCTGTACTTAGATGTAGATTCTTTTGGATATAAGCTTAAGAGTAGAGAGGTAGATCTATTTTAAAATTTTTAAGAAAATTCACATTGATTTTCCATTATGTCTGTGCATGTTTGTTCTCCCACAAGCAATAAAAGTGTGTTTATTTCCCCCTTTTTCACATCCTCACCAGTATCTGTTGTCAACAGAATCTGTAAGCAATTGAGTTATGAATCTCTGTGTTAATTGCTTTCTACTGAAAAATGAAGCTTCTTTGATAACTGTTGGATATTATAGTGATCTATGCTTGTAGAAGTCATCTTACTGTTATTTTTATTTAGCCAAATTTTCATCGAGAACCTATGAAGAGTACATTTTCATCAAGAGCTTGTGAAGAGTCTAGTTTTAGAATCTTGGCCTCAAAAACAATGTGATGTGTGGGTTCTATCTCATTGAATGAGACATAAATCCAGTTTTTAAGTGAACAGTGGGTTATTCTCATAATCTTTCTGCCACAATTCCATCAATGTATATATTTTGTAGATAGCACTATTTTACTGGGATTACTGTGGTCTATACTTTGTTTGCAGGGCTTCTACCTCTTCATCTTTATTCCTACCAAATAAAGCAGCCTGAACTGACCTCTCCTAATCCTTTATATTCATGAAACATAGAAATAGCCCCATCCCCCCCTTCATCTTCCTTTCTTTGTCTCTATGAGGGTGCTCCTCCCAATTCACCTACTCACTCCTACACTGGGGCATCAAGCCTCCCTCCCCTCCCATTGATGTCAGATAAGGCCATCCTCTGCTACAAAAGCATCTGGAGTCTTGGTTCACTCTATGTATACTCTTTGGTTGGTGGTTTAGTCCCTGAGTGCTCTGGGTAGTTAGTTGGTGTTGTTCTCCTTATAGGATTGTAATTCCCTTCAACTCCTTCAGTTCCTCCCCTAGCTCTAACATTGGCGTCCCCAGGCTCAGTCCAATGGTTGGTTGTGAGTATCTGTATCTGTCAGGTCTGGTAGGATCTGTTGGTCAGGTGCTGGTAGAAACTCTCAGGGAACAGCCATACCAGGCTCCTATCAGCATATGCTTCTTGGCATCAGCAATAGTGTGGGGGTTTGGTGTTGGCAGATGAGTGGTGAGGCAGTCTCTGGATGGCCTATCTTCAGTCCCTGTTCCATTTTTTTTTGTCCCTGTCTTTCCTTTGGACAGGAACATTTTCTATTTTCTCAGCTTAAAATGTTGAGATGTGTGGGTGGCCCCAAAATGGCAAAAGAAAGTTTCTTTAACAAAGACATATGACAAGTTAAAAGTAATTTTTAAAAATAAAGTCACATTAGATTTAATCATAGAAATATAAATCAGTTAGGCTGGTTATTATCAGAGATTTAATTTGACAAGTGTTGGGGTTGGATGAAGGAGCCTTTTACACTGTTAGTGACAATCTAAAACTAGTACATATAAAACATGGAAATACTCTTAACACAACTTGGAAAATATTGAAGAAGATAAGTGAGTCAAATAGATATGCTCATCCTCACGATCAGTGTAACACTAGTAATAATTGCAAAGCTAAGTATCCATCAGAGGATCAATGGATGATAGCATATGTTCAATAGAACACTTGTATTTAGCCACAAAAGGTGAACTCTCAGGATTTGTACCAAGAGGAATGGATCATGCTGCAAATAAGTTAGCTAGTGAAAGGCAAGTACTGAATGATGACACATACACGTCGAATCATGAAGAAGTGCATCTCATAAAGTCGAGAATACAGGTGGAGGTTACCAAAGGCTGAGGGTAGTAAGAAAGAGGGAAGAATGAAGAGGGGCTGATCAATGGGTTACAGCTGAGTAAGAATCCTGGTGTACTCTAGTAAATTACAGTGACTGTCTTAGTTTCTGTTCCTTTTATGTGATGAAATATCTTGACAAAAGCAATGTAAGGAAAAAACTTTATTCAGTTCATGACTTTGAATTGGCCCATTGTTGTGGGAAGCCAGTGAGGAAGAAACTTGAAGTAGTTAATCACAGGCATCCAGAGTTAAAAGCAGAAGGCAATAAATTATCCTATGAATGCTTGTGCTCAACCCACCTTCTCCACTCTTAAACAGGCCAGGAACCCTGGCTAGGGAATGATGCTACCCACAGTGGACATGTCTCGCATCTCAATTAAGTTTACCACAATAATCCCCTGTAGAAAGACTCACAGATCTATCTAATGTAGACAATCCTTCACTGAGTCTCCCTTCCTAAGTGATTCCAGATTGTGTCATGTAGACAATACTAATTAATAGAGTGTCTATAATTAATAATGAGCAACGTGTTTTGAAAAAATTGAAATAAATTTCAAATATTTAAAAGTTTTTATGAGTTTTCTTTAATGGAAATGGTAAACAACCTATTAACAGATACAATTTTATATTTATGATTCTTACAAAAAACAATATTTTAATCTCATCAAAATAAAAAATGGTTTTGGTAATTGTTTTAACTATAGATTATATTATTTGTTTGTTTAATTATCTGCGATTTTGTACATAATTGTTTGATTCCACTCAGTTGTAAAGCAAGTTCTTGGGCAAACTATTCAGAGGGTGTTTAAATTCTTATTAAGTGTAAAAACGGAAGGTAATGTCTTTCACCTCTGTTCCTCTATCCTTACTAGGAAGCAGGTGTTACAATGGACTAATGGATAAATATATAAAAATGAACTAAACATAGCAGATAAGGCATGTTTAACATCAGTCTTACTGTGTGCAGATCCGATCATACAGCAAAATGCTTCTAACCTTTCTCACATTATTTTTATTATTACTTTGAATTTTGCTTCCATTCTTATATAAAAAAAGTCACTCTACCAAGAACATGTGCAATTTCTGAGTTCTGATTCTTAGAAGGCAGTGCCTGGGGCAGTTTCAGTCCTCTTTCCAGTAGGTGTGTTCAGTTATCTTCCAGGAAGCTGAAATTGGGGTTAAGCAGCAAAGTTAGCTTCCCAGAAGCTAGCCTCCTTCCCTGAGTATTTGCATTGCAGTGTTTTTATTTAATTATGTATTTTGATTTCAACAGTTGGAGATTGTTTTCCTATTTTCATGAACTATTATTTTGTATATTATTTTGTATAAATTGTCAATATTTGTAAAATACTTAATTTTTCTTTTGTTTTTTTTCTATAGTAAATATTGCAGTAACAACCTGCATATGAACCAATTTATCCATTGAATATTCTTAAGCTCTATAAAGAATTGGAAGAGGCTGTGAAGGAAGACTAGTCCTGGGATCTAATTTACAACATGAGAAAGAAGACTATTAAAACAATTTTCACATTTACAAAATAAGCCACTAGGTAACATTCTTCATATACAGATTCACAAAGCTCATGAGAATATGAAGCATACAAACAAATTATTTCCAAAATAACGGGAGAGTCCATATTAACTAACTATCCATGCATTATTGTATTTCAGCGTCTTTTAAAAGACTCATTTGTTTCACCCATTGCATGATCTAATGGAATACATAAAATTTCAGTAGCATGGAGAGGGGTCCCTGGCAGGGGATTCATTTGAAATCTTCTGTGAAAGCTTGGTGTTCATTAAAGTGGAGGATTAATGACACTCTCCACTAGAGCTGAGTTTAATGCAGGCAGGTGTGCAGCTGTCTGAGCCACTCTGCAAATCCACCTTCATCTTGACCAGCTCCTTCCCTCTCACTCGAGGCTAAGCCTCAGAGAAGAGACTCCAAACCTTGCCAGATTTCTCAGTGCACTTTGTGCAGTGTGGTTATTTGCAAAAGGACAGTACAAAGTTGCAGGAACACTAATTTGTTAGCTGACATTTAAAAAGAAGTAAAAGTGTTGTGGTCTCTAAGATGAGAGAAGGAAATATCTTATTTAATTAACTGAATAAAAGTTCTTGTTCTTTGCTTACATCTAAGTCTAGAAACTCTTAAATGTACATTTTTCTTCTTTTAAAATTACCCGCAAAGAGTAGGGTTAGCTAGCAAAGAAGAGAGTTAATTAGTGGTAGAAAATAGAAGCAATATCCAGAGATTATTTGAATGAGACCAAAAGCATGAATGTCAGCATACTGGTATGCATGTGTGTGTGTGTCCATGTCCATGTGTGTGTGTGTGTGTGTGTGTGTGTGTGTGTGTGTGTGTGTGTGCATGCATGTATGTGTGTGTGTGTGTGTGTGTATACAAAAGTTAATATCACTGTATTATCATTTTAGTTTGCCTAATCTTACTGGCAAAAAAGTTGTTTGTTCAGTTTACATAACATTTCCAACTACCTCTCATATAATCTTGTGCATTTCTTGTTTCTGTGGACCTACGAGTATAATAGAATCCTAGAGCCTCTTAAATCATAAGGATGAGAATGAAGGCTTTCCCCTTGCATGGTGGGACACATAAGACTCAGAAAGGCTGCTGCTACCTTTGTTCAACTTGAGTTGAATTTAGTCACAAACAAATCCTCACCACAAAGGAGAGATTGTATAAAACTGCAACTGAATATTAGGAAATAAACAGCGTCAATGCTATCTGTAGTTTAAAAAAAAAAAAGTTTTAGAAACAGTACATGTGTCATTGTTAAATCCAATAGAAAATAACTCAAAGAACGTTGAATCAAGCATTTCAACTGCAAATCCATACTACAAAATTTCAACTGGATTTAGAATGTACTATCTGAAACATTAAATTTTCTGTCTCAATTCAACTGAAGGATTTAAGAATAAAAACTGGAGAAAAAAAAAATCCCTATTTTCTTTTGTCCTTTCCCCTCTTTGACAGCAGAAATAAAAGGGAGTGGTTGTAGAGAGGATTAGGCTGGATCAATGCAGTGAAGTCCTGGCAGGGGCAGCCCTGAGTGACAGCACGAGTCAGTCTCTGTGTGGGTTGCTGCCCTCCCCCTCCCCAGGCAGAGCTTTGTCTCTGTCCCACTTTCTCTTTACCTCCCTCTCTATTGTATCGCACTGCTTCTGTGTGTCTTTTAACACTACTCTCCCTCTTCCTCTTTTTTATTTTATCATAAGCCTGAGAGTAGACCCCGGGAAATATTCTTCAGCCTCTTTTCTCCCGTCTCACATACTCAAAATTGCTCTAAAATAATCTCAGAGATGCAACGAATCTAAACCACCACATAGCAGCTAATATTAGCTTCTACTTTAATTTTTTTTTTCAAAATTTGTTTCCAATGTTTGGATATTTTTACCTGCCTCTATATCTGTGCACCACATGCACGTTTGGAGGCCATTCAGGCCAGATGAAGGGGTGGATGCAATGAGACTGGAGTTTCACACACTTGTAAGCCATTATGTGGATGTAGGGACTCAAGTTTCGCTTCTCTGGAATAGAAACAACTATTATTAACCATTAGGTAATCTCTGCAACCCCTTTCCCTCCTCTTTAATTACAAAATTAAAAGAAGAAATGTATGGCATGCATATATACATGCATACAAGTACATATTCATGTACATATGCACTCATAGATGTACACACACACATACATGCATACACACATGTATATAGTACATACAATTGTCAAGTCAGATCAGCTGTAGGTGATAATGTTGTTTGAGGCTAATGAAACAACATATTTTGTTTTTGTTTATTTTGTGAGTTTTCCTTAGCTACTAGATTTGTTGGAGTACTTCTACTAAGGATTTAACAAAATCCAACTTCTTTGTTTTAGGGAAAAGCTGATTGTTTTCTGTTTTTACATTATTTTTTTACTCATTTTACTTTTTCTGGGGGTGTGCAGAGAGGTCTCAAAATAACATACAAGGATGGATTGATTTTCTCCTACCATGTGAATACTGGGGATCAAACTCAAGTTTTCATGTTTAGTTACAGCTGCCTTTGTACATTGAGTCATCCATCTATTCCTGAGTCCCTTTATTTATCAGATTATCTTTTGCCTAAGTTAGAATAAATATATATATATATGTATAAGTTAGAATATATATATATATATATATATATATATATGCTAATACAGATGGACACATAAAATGCTCTGCTTTTACCTAAAGAAAACAATCATTCTGTGGTGGTTTGAATGAAAATGTCCTCCATAGACTCATAAATTTGAATGCTTAGGCACCATAGAGGGGCACGGTTTGAAGGAATTAAAAGGAATAGGAAAGATGGTCCTGAATAGGAAACAGGACCCTGAGCAAGAAACATGGCCCTTTGAAGGAAGTGTGTTTTGATTTGAGCTTCAAGGTTTCCAAAGTTCATAAACTCTCTCTCTCCGTCCACTCTTTCTCTCCCTGTCTCTCTCTCTCTCTCTCTCTCTCTCTCTCTCTCTCTCTCTCTCTCCCTCCCCCTCCCATTCTCTTACATGTGTGCTTGCACTCCTGCTCCTACACTCTGGCTCTTGCTCTCATTACTTACATTAGGATGTCACTCTTAGGTACTTCTCTCTCTCCATCCCCATGCTTGCCTGCCATCATGTTCCTCACCATGATGATGCTAGTGGACTAAGCCACAGAAACTGTAAGCAAGCCCTCAATCCAATGCTTTATTTTATAGGAGTTGTCTTGGTCATGGTGTCTCTTTACAGACATAAAACAATAATTAGGAGAGGCATTGTTGCAGAAACATGTCATATAGGGTAGGGTTGAAGGTTTCCAAGGCCCCTGCCAGGCTCAGTGTCTCTCTTTCATTAACTGCTGCCTTCTTTTGGCAGATTATAATGCAAACCTCTTTATTACATCTCAAGCATCATGTCTGCTGTGTGCTACCATGTTCTCCACTTTGATGATAATAGACCAACCCTCTGAAATCCTAGCAATGCCCCCAGTCAAATGTTTTCTTTTCTATGAGTTACCTTGGTCATAGTATCTCTCCACAGCAACAGAATACCAAGTAAGACAATATTTAATGAAATGTCATTATACTAGCATCTTGGAGTTGACTTCTTTGAAATTAGTCATGAGACAGTGAACTGGCCAGAATATAAGGTCAGACATGCTCTCTAGAGGCTTGACATTTCCATATCTCTTAACTTAAGTATGTGAAATTGGGGATTTCCTGAACCCCAGAGATACAAGCATATAATTGACCTGGATACAATTAGTGACAACTTCTCATATCAGGAGCCAGTGAGGTTGTTTCTCCCAACAAAGACTAGGAAAGAGTTTTTATTGTACTCCTTAAAATTAAAACAGAGCTGCAGAATAGTAGCATCAGTTTCCATTCTGATGAGTAGGCTTTACCTACTACCTAGTCGTTCTAGCATACTGTGGGCTGTACTGTGCCTATATGCCTATGTACCTTAACAGAAGTCAGATATAAACATTTCTTAGTGGCATCCTTTCAGTTTTAGCAACAGTCTTAATCACTTTTAATCAGCCTAAAGTTCTAACGTTATTATTTGTATCTATGCTTTGGTGGCAATGTTAGTTCAGTGTCCTATAAACAGGACTTCAAGAGATACTGGAAACATTGTGTTTGTGTGGAAGCTGAAAATATTTCACTCATGAGTTAATGTCAAATGCTTTCTGCAACTGAAAGTGGTGTTACAAAACGCTTTAAACTCGGTATCTCCATAATAATCATTTGAACAACCTAGGAGTACAGACATCAAATGACTAATACCATCAACATAAGAACATCGTTTCCTATCTACTGTCTGTAATGACTTTACTGCTTCAGTATATTGCTAACATCATTCCACCCACCAATCTGAATTCCAGTTATTTTGTAAAGTTTCAAAAATGATGTATCTTTAATGGGTTTCTGATCTAAAATTTCGTGGCATCTCTTCTTTGAAAAAAGTTTTGAGCTGCACATGGTGAAACTACAATTTACCCTATTTCTAACTCATATACTTCTCTTTTATAACTCAGTCCATAAGTACACATTTTACTAAGTAATTTTTGAAGATTTGGAAAAGTGGCATGCACTTTGCAAACAGGGCCATGCTGAAGACACAGCCAGTGATTGACCACAATGATGATGCTGTTCATCAAATGACCTTCCAAGGTGATGCCCTCTGACAGCACATGAAAGACAGCAATCCCTGAGTATAAGGCACAGAGTGCCAGCTCCTGATCAATGGTACCCTTCAATCAGTTTAGTATTCTACTGTATATTAATTAGTAATTCATTTTGTCTAAATCTCATGGTAGAATCTACCAATCCATTCTCATGACTATAAATTTTTATGTCTGAGAAGAGAAAAGCTTCGGAGAAGGTTGTTTTTAGCACTAGAACTTCTCAATGACTTTTCCCTACTAACTTGTCTTATATCATACACTAGTTATTTAGACAGATAGTAAAAACATACATGAACTTCTAATATTAGGTTGCATCAAGAAGACTGATTGCAGCAGTTTCAAGAAGGGTACAGAGCAAATGTCCCTATTGTCAAAGTTCTAAGTTTCCGAAGAAGTAGATAGACTGTCATACACAAAGCTAGTGCATGACATTTCTCTGAAGTTCTCCTTTTCCTTTTATGTAATTCAAAAAATATAGAGCATGTTTAATATGGATTATTAGCTGAAATCTGGTTCCAACTAACAATTCTGAATGGGTTAAAAAGGCAATCAGAAAAGAAAGTTGATTATTTTACATTGTAAGTAGATCAAAATTCTTTTTTCAGCTTATCTTTTTAATCAGCAAGCAAACTGCTTCACCAAGCCAGAGGATTCCAGGTTAAGCAAAATAAATTATTAAAATCATTTTCTGTTTTGTTTTGAGTTGATTAGCAAATGTATCTTTAAAAATCATCTTTGTTTCTCTCTTTATAAATGTTGACTTTAGCATAAAACTGCAACAATCACTGATTTCTGGTTTAATGTTGTTGCTGTTAATGACAAACTTCTACTAGTTATGTACAACACAAGGCAGACATTACTGTTA
Source organism: Montemys delectorum (assembly GCA_019843815.1). NCBI lineage: Eukaryota > Metazoa > Chordata > Mammalia > Rodentia > Muridae > Montemys > Montemys delectorum. Next base: position 7,021 of record JADRCD010233040.1, on the reverse strand, counting down.
ACTAGAATCCTATCCAACAACCATCAGAAACCAATATCTTGCAAATAACTCCCAGCAGATTGTCTAACTCCTGACAGATCTTACTTGCTCTGAACCCTAACTGGAAGGATCCTTTTTCTACTGCAGTCTCATTCTAACTTCCTTGGCTTATCACGCAGAGAATATAGCAAAATCGGTCATCACAAAAGCATGCAAGCAGCAGAGCTTTTTTTTTTTTTTTTCTTCTGCCGTTACCTGTCTTTTGCTAATATGACTTTGTTCTTTCTTTCTTCCTTTGTGGGAATAACAGAACATCATTCTATTTATGGTCTGAGAAACAGAGTGGCCTAGTATTTATAGTGAAACTATTGAATAATGACTGCTTGGATATAAGAGAATTAACAAGAATTTAAAGATGTTTTTCTGTTTGTTTTGTCAGTTGATTGTTTTTGTTTTTGTTTTTGTTTTTAATTTGCTTGATATGGTGAAAAATCTATAATAGTGAAAATCCATGTCCATGAAATTCTGGAAAATATTTTTTAGGTATGTGAGTGTTTAATAGGCTTTCTATTTATAGGATTCATTTAACAGATAAGTGAAGCCTAAAAGCTGAGTCAGAAACTTTGTTTTAGTGATCAAAAGATGCTAGAAGTCCATCTAAAGGGATGGAATAAGTGTGGAAAACCCAGACGAAAGTGGTACCAACTAACCAGGCTCCTAATATAACATTATGATTTTAGAGGCAGAAAATACCAACTACTTTGCCCATTTTGGGCCCAAAGATAGCTTCTGATCCCTGGGCTTGCAATGATCTAACACACGTTCTTATTATTTGCTTCTGTTCACAAACTCCTGATTTCTCATTGAATGGACACAAACACTAGGGTATCTCTCATCCTACCGTTATCTTCACCAGCTCCTGGTGAAAATTTGCAAAGGCATGTGGAAAGAAATTGTGTGCAAACCGTCCATACACTTGAGAAATTAAAAGCCAAAATCAGAGCTGGAAACCCTAGCAAAACCCACTTGGAATAATGCTAAGACAGCATGACCAGAGTGGGAGCTGTTCAAAGAGTGTTTGCTTCTGCAGCTGACTCTCATGCATAACACTATAACCCAGCACCATAACTGACAGAGTCTTGATATTTTAAATGAGTAATTTTGATTTTTGTGCTTACTATAAACAAAGTTTCTTCAGAGAAGAACAGAATGTGACCTAAGATTTAGAAAAGGTCAGTGCTACTAGAAATTGAGTTGACATCCCAAAAATAATATGGTTTAACAAAGAGAAATAGTCATAAATTGAAGCTGCTTTAATGGGAGTAGATATCGTTGTTTAATAATTATGCCAGTATATAAAAATTATTACTTGAAGAAATTGAGTCAAAGCTCCATCCCTCCCTTGCCCACTCTTAGGATCCCGGTTTCTTGCACCAGGCCATGGCTGAGCCAGTGCCCACACCTGCTTTCACCATCCCCCTGGTAGGTTTCATTGAGAAGCCACAGATGTCTCTGTGGTAGCCAATGGAACTCAGGCCCTAGCACTACCCTGCTGGTAGAAACTCAAGAGCTTGGTATAAGACAGAACCGCTGTGTCACCAGTCAATGTGACTTCTGTACTGCCCATTGGTAATTTCTGTTATCAGAACCTTTTAAAAATTATTTGTAGGTTCAAGGTGGCAGTTGATTGCACGAGCAGGAATATACAGCATATCTTAAGAGGAGACCCTTATACCCCACTTGGGCCAATGGAATGGGCCCTCCACATGAAACTTCCGCTGCTGCAGCTCCTGGTGCTTGCCCTACTGAGAGAGGAAAGTGGCAGGGGTTTGGAGCAACCCGAAAGCTATAGGAACAGTGGTCATACCATGGGAGTGAGCAAGCAGGACAGGGACTGCCTTCACCTAAAGCAAAGAAGTGTGCAACTGCGTGTAGCTCCTGCAGATCCTGCTCCGGGACATTCTGTTTTACTGCCCAGCACAAACTATTCTTTCCAGAAACCTTGAACCAGAACAATGACACCGTGCAGTAGTTACTTGCATGTAAAGTTCTTGGACACACTTACACACACACACACACACACACACACACACACACAGAGAGAGAGACATACACACACAGAGAGACACACACACACACACACACACACACTTTGCAATGCCACCTTTATGAATAAAGGTGCAATGGAGGTAGAAAAAAATGGATGACGTGCTGCCTAGAGAGACAGAAGTACAGACACAGTAGCAGCACTGGATGTGGAAGCAAAGCTGAGGTGAATGGGGTGAGGGTGGGGGTATATTGTTGCCAAATAGGGCCAGCAAGATGATGAGGAACAGCCTGATGGGCAGGCTTTGTCCCTGAATACACTGCCCAGCATCACTATCACCCTGGCTCTGAGCAATGGCAGGATGTTCCGAACAGAATGGCTCATGTTCTCGATTGGGCCTCCTCAAAAATCTTTATAGCCCTTGGTGCTGCTAGAGGTCATGTTGCTGTATGCGGTCTATGCTACACCTGTTGCTCATGTTAGTATCCATAGTCTGCAGGCTGTGGACAGGGTTGCTTAAGGAGTCCATGGTAATGCTACCACTGGAGGACATATTGATGTCTTTTGTCTGTAGTCCATGCTCCAGCCAGGGCCATATTGATGTTACTGGCCCATATTCCCACCAGAGGATGTGAGGATGTCTATAGCCTGGGCTGTCATGAGAGACCATGTTGGTGTGTGTGGTCTCATGCTGCCAGAGGCTGTGTTGATGTCTGTGGTCCATCCTGCCACCAGAGGCTATGTTAATGTCTGTGATCCTTACTGTGGAGTATGGTCCTTGATGAGGTCTGTGGTCCATACTTCCACAGGGGACCACGTTGAGGTCCATGATCTCTGCATGATGATGATATAATGATGTCGGTGGTCTGTGCTGCAGCTGGAGGTCAGCAGTATGGTACAAGGCCACTGGAGACTGTGTGGATGATTTACGTGGTCCATGCAGCCACAGAAAATGGTGTGGAAGAACATGATGTGTGTTTCCTGTAGCTGATATGAGCAAAGAAGCTTCTATTGCAGTGCTGTTGATGACTCCAGACTCATAATTGACATAAGAATGGGAGACATTGAAGGCTTCTTCAACAACACTCTACTACAAACAAAAATAGTCCTGGAAGGAAACTAATGAAGAGAGTTCTTAAAACTTAGGATTAAAGATACTAAAATATAGCTTCACACAGTTGATGACTTCTGGCGAGGGGAATGGAAAAGGGCTCAGTTATCTTTTTCTTATTAAGGGACAGCCCACTGAGAGTTTTACCACAGACCAATGAGTGTATGGGCATCATAAATTGTACTTGGTGCATTCTAGGGGTTCAAGGCAGGAGGTTACAAGAGTGGGAGGGTGAATCTGGAAGAAATGGGAATTGAATGTGATTAGGTGCATTGTAAGAAATTCCAAAATAATCAATAAAAATATTATGTTGGAAAATGTTGTGACTGAGTATTAATGTCTATTTGAATAAATGTGCATGGGGTTTGACGAGAGAGATATTAAAACCAAGAGTTAAAATACTGAAAGGTGATTTGGTGCATATGGTGAGAAACTGAGGTCATGGAAGTTCACATGCAAAAGCTAGCTACGAGTCTGATTGACTACAAATGTATTTTCTTTACCATTTCTCACCTGTTAGTCATGAATAGTGTCATTGGCACAGCGAGCAAAATCTGTCATGTTACCAGGTTATTAATCAAGAGTTTAATCAGTGGAGTAGCCTGGTGAGGCTAAGTCCCAGTGGGAAGTCAATAATAAAACTTCAGTAACTTGGTGACTGTATTAAGCACTGTGGTCAAGTTATTATTTATCACAGCCTTTGAGATGGGAAAATATTGCACTATCTGATGGTTATTTTTTAAAAGAGAAAATAGCCATGTAGCACAATTTTGGAATACTTATCCTTACTTTATGCTACAAAGTTCCATAATGGAAATACCATTTGCTCCTGCCTCCGTCAACAGTCCAAAATGTTATGCGATGAGAATTTAATTGGACTGAAGTGACTATTTGACATGCAGAGCTGAACTGTTTCATCAAGACTCCACAGGTAGTGAACACTTGGTGACGGATGGGTAGAAGGGAATGTACATTCTAATAAGGGGGTCAAGGGACTTTAGGAGTTGTAGTATGTAATTACTTGAAGCAGCATGTGATATGGTGCATGTCAAATAAGAAAATCACAATTCTATCACTGAAGACCATGGGCATCATATACAAAGAATAAATGGAAAACAAGATCTACTGCCTAAGTTACTCAAAGTGCCTTTACTTTGTGATAGGCTTTATGATGGTTATCTTGAACTGAAACACAGTAGAAGCTTAAGCTTTCTTTAACAGTCACATTGTGTGACAGAATAAATAGTGACATAATGCCAAATCTAGTCAGAGTGGGTTTTGTTGAAATAGTTGTTTGTAAGGGCAAGTATTTATTTTTGGTATAATCAATTACATGTAGTAATAGGCAATCTGTTTTATGAGATCCCAAATATATCCTTTACAATTCTTATTAATAATCTATGCTAATAAATTCAGTAAAATGATTTAATTGCATTATGACATTCATAAGAAATAAAAAAAAACCACAGTATTAAGAATTTTGCAATGAACTTAGCACTATTCCAGTTAAGAAAGTCGAACAATAGTAATTCCCACTGGGATGGTAAACTACTCTTCCACAATATGTATCTGTACTTGTTCTTCCTAATTTGTCTTTTGGCATTCTGAGAAAAGCTGTAATTTGCTATCCTCAACATTTTAATTTAATAACCAAGTAATCAACTATTATTAACTGGATTGTCTGAACCTTAAAAATTAATTAGTCTATAGGAATCTCTTAAAGTCAAAATTTCAAACCTCAAAGGGTTATTTTATAGAATTAACATCAATAGCCATTAAGTTTTGAAACTAGCTCTCTCAAAACTAATTTTAAAAGGAAAAGTACTAGGAGAAACTCCTTCATATAATAATACAAATAGTACTACATCTAACAAAGTATGAGAATAGTAGTACCTATATGCAAAGTCCATTTCAAAAGTTTAATCAAAATAAAAGAAGGTCATTGATGGTCCTGCTTAAGTATTCCAATGGGTATTTTGCACAAAATCCTGCATTGAGGAATGCTAAATTTCTTCAAGGATAAATGTTTGTTAATAACATCCTTCTTCTGACATGAATGGAAAATGTGGACAGGGGAAAGTGAATCAGACAATTGAAAGTAGAAGAGAAAAGATAACTGGATGCGTAGTGTGAAAGCTGAATGCAGGGATGTCATGAACACCAAATAAGAGCCGAACCAACATTGTTCTTGGCAAATGTCAGGCAGAGAAGTTACTGAATGCTGGGAAAACAGCAGAAACTAGTCATGACAGCACGGCAAGGCTAAATAGGTGATGAATCTCATCAGACAGGATTTAAGGAGTGCACAACGTATACTGATGGTGAAGATATAGGCTGAGATAAGAGAGCCCAAAGAATTATCCCAAATACCGGTGACCTCAAAAAGAAAGAGCAAAAACATTAATTAAACATTACTATAAATGTAGATTTACGTTATCACACATAGAAACTCTGAGAATGTAGACAAGAATGTTGAGGTTTCTGCGGTAAGGAAGCTGGAGCCTCAGTGTCTAAGGCTGGATGTGAAGCATGTGTACGATGGAAGCCAAACTTCACACAAACACGGAGAGGTACATGTGAGCTTAAAGAGTAGACTTAGTAGCACTCTGCTTACTGACAAATGATGCCTGAATTATATTTTGGAAGACACTACTGCACTAATAAACTATGTAAGGTGGCATGTTATCCCTTGTTTTCAATCCCATGCTTATATAGCAACCTGCTACTAAAGAAAAATTACTAGTACTTGGAACAAAGTCAATGGAGAAAACCAGATGGGATGAGAATTACTTCTTCCTATTCCACATAATACAGACTAAAACTGTATGTATGTATGTATGTATGTATGTATGTATGTATGTATGTATGTATGTATGTGTTTGTGTGTGAGAGTGCGTGTGTAGGCGATGCTTAGTTTTAAGATGTAAAAAAATCTTTATGTCTCCCTCTCTCTATTCCAAAGTATAACTAAGAAGACTCTATAGAGACCTCAGAAAACAAGGAATTAGTGGTAACTGCTCTAGGTTTTTGTTCCTATATTAGAGTGGGTAGTAAAATAGTCAAATGTTAAAAAATTCAACACTAAGAGAAGATCCGGTCTGAGCTCTGGCTAAGACCGAGAAGCTTCTCCTGGAAACATAGCCTTAATCTATACCAATCACTCCTTTAAGGTCTCATCTCTAAATTCTTTTATATTTGAAATCAGATTTCTACATGAGTGTTGAAGAGTGTACCTTTAAAGCACAGCAGAGGACAATGTCTTTGTATTTCATTTAAGCTGTTAAATGGCGATTCTAGTTAACTAGGAAATATTTTGTGCATGAAATTCGGTACCAAAAACATCTATGAGCTCTCTCTATGAAGAGATAATCAAGTTTCCCTTTCCATGAAAGTGGAATGAAAGGATTTACTCTTGTGACCTCACCATGAGTTCTGCATTTGCAAGTATCAACAAAATCCTATTTGCTGTTATCTGTGGTCGGTTGGCATTGCCCGTGGACTAGGTGCCTCCCTAGAGGAGCTGAATGTTGCATTATAGTAAGAATAACATCTAAGCACAAGCCAGCTTGCAGGATCATTATCACAGCATTTATCAGGTTTTATGGTTTTCTTTCCTCTGTCTGGCTATATACTGCATTGAGTCAGGCAATCGTATGCCAAACTTACTCCAAGAGGAGCTGTGACAAAATGATTTAAAATTGAAGTACTCACTCCTAACCTAAAGGTGTAGCTAGATGTTGCTTATTTGAATGGACATGCATCTTATGTTCTCCTTTGGCATCAATTTGAGATAGATAGTGCAGTATACTGTACATAAGTTTTAAATAAAACATGCTGTACTATTCCACATGTAACTTTCTTCTTTTTGTTTTTTTCCTTCTTGC
>JADRCD010233039.1:0-12462 GCA_019843815.1 Montemys delectorum | reverse complement strand
GTTCATATTTTTGTTCCTCCCATGGACCTATAAACCCCTTCAGCTCCTTGGATCCTCTCTCTAGCTCCTTCATTGGGGAACCTGTGCTCAGTCCAATGGATGGCTGTGAGCCTCCACTTAAGTATTTAGTCAGGCACTGAGAGAGCCTCTCAGGAGACAGCTATATTATGCTCCTGTCAACCAGCACTTGCTGGCATCCACAATAATATCTGGGTTTGGTGATTGAATATGGGAAGAATCCTCAGGTGGGGCAGTTTCTGGATTGTCCTTCCTTCAGTCTCTACACCTCATTTTGTCTCTGCAACTCCTTCCATGGGTATTTTGTTCCCCCTTCTAAGAAGGATCAAAGTATCCACATATTGGTCTTCCTTCTTCTTGAGTTTCTTATGGTTTGTGGATTTTATCTTGGGTATTCCAAGCTTCTGGGCCAATATCCACTTATCAGTAAGTGCATACCATGTGTGTTCTTTTGTGATTGGGTTACCTCACCCAGGATGATATTCTCCAGATCCGTCCATTTGCCTAAGATTTTCATAAATTCATTGTTTTTAATAGTTGAGTAGTACTCCATTGTGTAAATGTATGACATTTTCTGTATCCATTCCTCTGTTGAGGACATCTCGGTTGTTTCCAATTTCTGGTTACTATAAATAAGGCTGATATGAACATAGTGGAACATGTGTCCTTATTACATTTTGGAGCATCTTCTGGGTATGCCCAGGAGTGGTATTGCTGGGTCCTCTTGTAATACTATGACCAATTTTCTGAGGAACTGCCAAACTGATTTCCAGAGTAGTTGTACCAGCTTGCAATCTTACCAGCAATGAAGGAGTGTTATTTTTCTCCAAAACCTCACCAGCATCTTCTTTCACCTGAATTTTTGATCCTAGCCATTCTCACTATTATGAGGTGGACTCTCAGGGTTGTTTTTATTTGCATTTCCCTGATGACTAAGGATGTTGAACATTTCTTTAAATGCTTCTCAGCCTCAGCTGAGAATTCTTTGTTTAGATCTGTACCCCATTTTAAAAATATGGTTATTTGTTTTCTGGAGTCTAATTTCTAGAGTTCTTTCTATATATTAGATATTAGCCCTATATCAGATGTAACATTGGTAAAGATCTTTTCCCAATCTGTTTGTTGCCATTTTGTCCTATTGATAGTGTCCTTTGCTTTACAGAAGCTTTGCAATTTCCTAAGGTCCCATGTGTCCATTCTTGATCTTAGAGCATAAGCTATCGGTGTTCTCTTCAGAAAATCTTCCCCTGTGCCCATGTGATTGAAACTCTTCCACACTTTCTTTTCTTTTACTTTCAGTGTATCTGGTTTTATGTGAAGGTCCTTGATTGACTTGTACTGAGCTTTGTACAAGGAGATAAGAATGGATTGATTTGCATTCTTCTACATGCTAACTGCCATTTGAGCCAGCACCATTTGTTTAAGGTGCTGTCCTTTTCCCACTGGGGATTGCATTGAATCTGTAGATTGTTTTTGCCAAGATGGCAATTTTTACTATATTAATCCTTTCAATCTATAAGCATGGGAGATTTTTCCATCTTCTGAGATCTTCTTCGACTTCCTTCTTCAGAGACTTGAAGTTCTTGTCATACAGATCTTTCACTCGCTTAGTTAGAGTCACCCTAAGGTATTTTATATTTTTTGTGACTATTGTGATGGATGTAGTTTCCCTAATTTCTTTCTCGGCCTGTTTATCCTTTGTGTAGATAAAGGACATTGATTTGCTTGAATTAATTTTATATCCAGCTACTTTGCTGAAGTTGTTTATCAGCTTTTGGAGTTCTTTCATGGAATTTTTGGGGTCACTTAAGTATACTATCATATCATCAGCAGATAGTGATAATTTGACTTCTTCCTTTCCTAGAATTTTATTGAGTAATTTCACATCAATATTCATAACGGAAATTGGTCTAAAGTTCTCTTTCTTCATTGGGTCTTTGTATGGTTTAGGTATCAAATAATTGTGACTTCATTGAACAAATTGGGTAGAGTAACTTCTGTTTCTATTTGGTGTAATAGTTTAAGGAGTATTGGTATTAGACTTTCTTTGAAGGTCTGCACTAAACCCCTCTGGTCTTGACCTTTTTTTTTGGTTGGGAGACTATTAATGACTGTTTCTATTTCATTAGCAGATATGGTAATGTTTAGGTCATTTACTTGATCTTGATTTAACTATGGTACCTGGTATCTGCCTAGAAAATTGTCAATTTCATCCAGGTTTTCCAGCTTTGTTGAGTATAGAATTCTGTAGTAGGATCTCATGATTTTGGGATTTCCTTAGTTTCTGTTGTTATGTCTCCCTTTTCACTTCTGGTTTTGTTAATTAGGATACTCTTTCTGTACCCTCTAGTTAATCCTACTAAAGGTTTATCTATTTTGTTGATTTTCTCAAAGAACCAGCTCCTGGTTTGGTTGATTCTTTGTATAGTTCTTTTGTTTTCACTTGGTTGATTTCAGTCCTGAGTTTGATTGTTTCCTGCCATCTACTTCTCTTGGGTGGATTTGCTTCTTTTTTTGCTTAGAACTTTCATATGTGCTGCCAAACTGATAATGATTATGTAGTGACTTCATCCTCATTAAACCCTAAAACTTCTTCTATTTATTTATTTATTTCTTCCTTAACCAAGTTATCATTGAGTAGAGTGTTGCTAAGCTTCCATGTGTATGTGGACATTCTATTGTTTATGTTGCTATTGAGGAACAGCCTTAGTCCATGGTGATCTGATGCAATGCATGGAATAATTTCAGTCTCCTTGTATCTGTTGAGGCCTGTTTTGTGACTGATTGTATGGTCAGTTTTGGAGAAGGTACCATGAGGTGCTGAGAAGAAGGTATATCCTCTTGTTTTAGGATAAAATGTTTTATAGACATCTTTTAAATCCATTTGTTTTATAACATCTGCTAGTTTCACTGTGTCTCTGTTTAGTTTCTATTTTCATGATCTGTCCAATGATGAAAGTGGGATGTTCAAGTCTCCCACTATTACTGTGTGTAGTTCAATGTGTGCCTTCAGCTTTAGTAAAATTTCTTTTGTGAATGTGGATGGCCTTGCACTTGGAGCATAAACATTCAGAATTGAGATTTCATCCTGGTAGATTTTACCTTTGATGAGTATGAAGTGTCCCTCCTTATCTTTTTTGATAACTTTAGGTTGAAAGTAGATTTTATTCAATATTAGAATGGCTACTCCAGCTTTTTTCTTGGAACCATTTGCTTGGAAAATTGTTTTCCAGCCTTTAATTCTGAGGTACTGTTTGTCTTTGCCACTGAGTTGGGTTTCCTGTATGGAGCAAAATGTTAGGTCCTGTTCATGTAACCAGTCTTTTAGTCTATGCCTATGTCTTTTTATTGGGGAATTGAGTCCATTGATATTAATAGGTATTAAGGAAAAGTCATTGTTGCTTCCTGTTATTTTTGTTGTTAAGAGTTGGAATTCTGTTTCTATCTTCTTTTAGTTTTTTTTTTTTTGAAAGATTACTTTCTTGCTTTTTCTAGGGTGTAGTTTCCCTCCTTATGTTGGAGTTTTCATTTATTATCCTTTGAAGGGCTGGATTTGTGGAAAGATACTGTGTAAATTTGGTTTTGTTATGGAATACTTTGGTTTCTCCATCTATGGTAATTGACAGTTTTGTTGGATATAGTAGCCTGGGCTGGCATTTGTGTTCTCTTAAGGTCTGTATGACATCAACCCAGGATCTTCTGGCTTTCATTGTCTCTGGCAAGAAGTCTAGTCTAATTCTGATAGGACTGCCTTTATATGTTACTTGACATTTTTCCCTCATTGCTTTTAATAATCCCTCTTTGTTTTGTCATTTGGTGATTTGACTATTATGTGGTAGGAGGAATTTCTTTTCTGGTCCAGTCTATTTGGAGTTTTATAGGCTTCTTGTATGTTCACGGGCATCTCTTTCTTTAGGTTAGAAAAGTTTTCTATAATTTTGTTAAAGATATTTACTGGCCCATTACATTGGAAATCTTCACTCTCTTCTATACCCATTATCCTTAGGTTTGGTCTTCTCATTGTGTCCTGGATTTCCTGGATGTTTTGGGTTAGGAGCTTTTTGCTTTTTGCATTTTTTTTGACTCTTGTGTTAATGTTTTCTATCGTATTTTCTGCACCTGAGATTCTCTCTTTTTTATCTTGTATTCTGTGGGTGATGCTTGCATCTATTGCTCCTGACTTCTTTCCTCAGTTTTCTATCTCCAGAGTTGTCTCCCTTTGTGATTTCTTTGTTATTTCTACTTCCATTTTTAGTTCCGGGATGGTTTTGTTCAATTCATTTACCTATTTGGATGTGTTTTCCTGTAATTCTTCAAGGGACTTTTGTGTTCCTCTTTAAGGGCTTCTACCTGTTTACCTGTGTTCTCCTGTATTTCTTTAAGGGAGTTATTTATGTCTTTCTCAAAATCATCTATCAGCATCATGAGATATGATTTTAAATCTGATTCTTATTTTTCTAGTATGTTGGGGTATCCATGACTTGCTGTGGTGGGAGTACTCGGTTCTGATGATGCCAAGTAGTCTTGGTTTCTGTTGGTAAGATTCTTGTGTTTGCCTTTTACCATCTGTTGATCTCTGGTGTTAGATGTTCTTGCTGTCTCTGGCTGGAGCTTGTTCCTCCTGTGGGTCTGTAAGCCTGTGTCAGCACTTCTGGGAGGCCAGATCTCTCCTAGTATGACCTTTGCACAGAGGGCTGTGGAACAGCCATCCCTCCTGGGTGCAGATGGATGCAGGAAGGACCCTTCCCAGCTGCTCTGCTGCTTGTGTGGACTGTGTCTCCCGGATGGCCCCACCTTAGACAGTCACTGGAGAGAAAAATCCAAACACTAGATTCTTAAGTGTATGTCTACTCACTATTATTCTTCCCTAAAGCATCCCAGATTGATATTGATCTTTGACTTGATACCATAGAAGAGTATATAGAAAATTCATTTATAAGATTCACTAAATGAAGTCTCTGTCAACAGGAGTTCTCTGGCAAATCTGGCAATTTTCAATGACTCATTTAGGCCTCCATTTCTGCTTCCAATTTATTCCATTACACTGAAAATGAAATATAATTGACCTCAACTCTAACTTAAAAATGTATGAATGAGCATTTAATTAGTAATCTGCTTTACATGAATAAGTTTATGAATGATTTTAAAATTATGCTTCTACCATTCTTATCATTTATATATTAGAGTATTCTAAATGAAACTGGAAATAGAATCATTCAAGGTTTTCAAAAACTACAAATTATTACTCTATCTCATAACAAATAATTCAAGAAATGACAGTTTAATGAAAGAAAAAATAATAAATAATCCCCCTTTTTTCTGTTATAAAATGATTGAACATTAGTAGGAGAAGGAAAACATAATATGAACTTTTAACATATGCCAATGGGAGCAGAAACTTTAATTAAAAGTCTTAAAATTCAGGACAATAGGGGCTTTTTATAACATAATCATACTATAGGAATGTTGTTTTCAGCCTATATTTGTCTTCAATTATTGTATATATTTTTATTCTTTGTAATTTTCCTATGTTTTGATCATACTTATCAAACTCTCCTCTTTCCATATCTACCTTCTTCCCTAAACACTTAAAATTTTTCCTTTAAAAACAAAACAAAATCCACAAATGTCAGTAATAATTTGGGCTGACAAAATAGTCTTTCTTTGTGGCTTTCCATAATATAGGTCTATTTAAGAAGCTTAACAAGTTCAGCACCTGAGTGACAGAGACATCTGGATCTCTCCGTTTCAAGCTACCCCTAATCTGCTAAGTGAGTAACAGAATAGCCCGCTCTACTGAGTGAATGACGGAATAGCCAAGGATTCACATAGAAGTCCTGTCTTATAGAGCTGAGGAGGATTATTTGGGTTGCACCATCAGCCCAAATAGCCCACTTTAAAAATGATGCAAAGGGCTAAACACAGAATTCTCAACAGAGGAATCTCAAATGGCCAAGAAGCACTTAAAGAAATGTTCAAAATCCTCAGTGGAAAAGCAAACCAAGACAACTCTGACACCAATCAGAACAGCTAAGATCCAAAACTCAAGTTATAGCACATCCTAACAAGGACATGGAACAAGGGAACACTGGTCCATTTTTGAAGGGAGTGCAAACATGTTCAACCACTGTGAAAATCAATTTTGTCATTTTTTGTCATTTCTCAAAAACTGGGAATAGTTCTATGTCAAGACCAAGCTATGCTATTCCTGGGCATATACCCCAAAGACATTCCACAATCTGCCTAAGTCACTTGGCTGTCCTCTGCTAGCTTCCACAGTCAGCTGACTCAGACAGATGAACATACTCACAACCAAGCACTAGATGGAGCTCAGGACTCTTATGAAAGAATAAGGGGAAAAAAACTGTGGCCCCCAAAGGGATAGGAATTCCACAGGAAGACCAACAGATTCAATAATCCTAGACTCTTGGGACTCTCAGAGACTAAATTACTAATCAAAGAACCTGCTTGAGAACTTCTGCTTTAAGCCCATCATTTATCTTTTAACCTAACCTCTTGCATGAGTGCCATATATTCAACATGTGAGAATATGACATATATATCTTTCTCTGCCTGTCTTGTCTCAGTATAAAATTCCAGAATTTCACAGTCACTCCCCTGTCTTTAGAACTGAGATATATACTATTATAAATATATATGAAGTTATTTATGTTAGCTATATTTGAGGACAAACTAAGCTTGATAAAGAAGAACATTTGATGTTTTAATTACAAGTGTGATAAATATAATTACCAATAGAATATTCAATATTCCAAGATTATTAAAAACAATTTTTAAATGTTCTCACTTAAAGTTATATATTTTAGGTGATAAATAATAAACAATTTATTAATTTAATTTGATTTAATTATTTAATTATTAAATTATTTTATTATTGAGTTTATTTATATTGAATTTAATTATTGAGCATTATGTTGATAAACTTCTAACACCATGCTTCATTAAAAATTTATATACTTATACAATATCACTTTATAATTATTATGTTATTTTTCTTGGAAGATATGAATAAATATTTCATTACCTCAGATGGAATACCGATTACAAAAGTCAGATACCAGAGTGGAACTTACAGAGAGGTAAAATCAAGAGCTATGACAGACTGAATACAAGGATGTCAAACAACTGCAACTATCTAAAGATGACTGTGATACTAGAAATTTCTACAGCTTCTTAATATACTAAGACTGTGGAACTATCACTGGAGATGATGAAAATTCTGGATATTATTCACTTATGGGGCAGGTAATGTTCTGTTTCCTCAATATTTTGTGGTACTAAAGCCTACTTTTAGAAAGTAAAATGTATTTACATCTTATAAATTTATGAAAAGTGCAGCTCTAGAGATGATTAGGTAGGTAAAAGGAATGGCTGATCTTTTAGAGGACCCAGATTTAATTCCTGCATGCATCCAGAAGGTAACAGCCATAGGTATCTCTAGCCTCAGAGGATCTAATGACCTCCTTGACCTCCATGAGCACCATGCATCCAACTGCGACATAGACATGCATGAAGCTAAAAGAACATACACATATAATAAAAATATATATCTTAAATTACTTTTTAACTTTTAAAAAGTTATATTGATTCATATATATATATATATATATACATACATATATATACATGAGGATTAGAGAACAAGAATATCAATCAGGTACAAATTGAAGGAAATATAAAATTACAAAATTAATTCCACTTGTATTGCAATGTTTCTTTCATATGATATATTCATTATCATAAAAGCAATTCTGTGAAATCTTTCTCCAGTTTGTCACTTTGTCTGCCACTCAGTGAGACATCACTTTAAAACATGGATGCTTTCTTATACAAAATAACTATATTGTCATTGTTTGCAATTAAAGGTATATATAGGAGCATGTCTATATTCCAGCCAGGGAGATAAACAGTGTGTGCTAAGGGCTGAACCACACACACAACTAGAAACCATTTTTTTTAAGTAAGTAACAAAATCTTGGGCTTCACAGTGTGATGAAATATTCTTCAAGAGAGTTTGCTATGGAGAATCAGAACAGGGAATATTTTGAACACTGTGTGACTCTAGTTTAGAATTACCTTGACTGAAATTTATGGAAATAAACTTTAATAAACCAGTTCAGTGAAGAATGGCACATCTGTATTTAAATAATGATAATTATTAGCAACTATTATAAATGGTACTCTTAAAATATACCTTACATTTTTGAATTGTTCTTTGCATCTGGAACTTTGCTATTTTAAATATTATCCTAAAATAATTAAGGCTTCTGGCCAGCTAGCACCTCTAATTTATTTAAATATATAAAAATGTATCTCATGGCTTTCTGCAGACCATCTTTTTATTTCACAAATGTAAATGTTCTCATTATCCAAGATGGCCACGGGCACAAAGCATCACCAGGTTTAAAAGTGAATTGTAAATGCTTTAATAATCCTGGGTACCATTTGAGGATTTTAAGGTTTTCTGTTAACAGTCCTTCATGAAATTAACCAAAGATAAATAAAGAAAAAAAGTCACAGGCAAAGGAATGAGGCAAAACTCAAAAATCCATGCTGTAAAACTCTCACCTAATGAGAGATTCTCTTTCAAATTATTTGAAGACATTTTAGAGAGGAATGAAGAGTCAGTAGTTTTGAAGTGCAATCTCTAAGGAAACTTTTGAATAAAAGAAAATTCAAAAAACCTAAAGGAACTAAAGTTTAAAATGACAGAATTTTCTATCCATTCTCCATCTGCCATAATGTTTATGATAACTTGTAATACACATTTTTCTCTAATTGAGAATATATGAGTAATAATAGAGCTCAGATACATTTTCTAGAGCATAAAATGGAAAAGGAAAACAAATTTTTTAACAAAATATAATCTGTAATATAATATAAAACTATTCATATGTTCTATGTAGGTAGTAGATTTTCCATCAGCTAACAGATACTCATCAATAAGTGTTTTAGTATTAGTAATTGTATTTTCATTTCTAACTAATAATCCCACACCCGATCCATAATTATTTCTATGACAAATACAGAGGATTTAGTCCAAGAAAGTTTCAAAGAGATGATTTCCCATCAGAAGTCACATCAGCCCATATCATCTCCCCCCTAAGGTTATTGTTACATAGAAGAAAACCTATTTTGTCCATTCCAAGTTTTAGATTTCCATTGGAGAAGATATTTCCTATAACAACATGAGATTAAAAAAAAAAATCAGAGAACTAAAACACAATTCTTATTCTGACATTCACTGAACTCTCCGTAAAGTGTATTTAATTATTGGTTATTCATATTTTACAGTCGTTGTACTTTATTTTAAAATATATAAGGCATAGAAACCAAATGTTGGACTAAGGTCACTCATTAATTCAATCCAGGGTTAAACAGGCAGGAAGCTTAGTGTTCTAGTTTTTTGTTGTTGTTGTTATGTTAAAACACTGTGCCCAAAACAACCTTAGGAAGGGAAATACCAAATTAGCCTAGATTTATAAATCATAGCATATGATTTATAAATGTAATATTAAATATATGTGTGCATGTATGTGTGTATGTGTGTGTGTACCAATATATATATGTATATATTGAGGGAAGAAAATCAGGGCAGGAACACAAAATTGAAAACAAAACTATGAAGAACTGCTCTTTCCTATCAAGCTCAGCCTCATGCTTAACTAGCTCTCTTACACAACCCAGGATAACTTGACCAAGGAATGGGTCTGCCAAGGCCCGGCCAACCGGACCCTCCTATGGCAACCACCAATCTAGATAATCTCCCAAAATCATGCCTTTAGACCTCTCTGATCTGGAAAACCCTCAGTTAAGACTCTCTTTCCTCCTTCTCAAATGCTTGCATGTCATGCAAAGATAACATTTAAAACTAAATAAGACGATTAAATTTCTCCATACATAGTGAGTTCATGTCTATGGTCTTCTCTCATGGTTAGCTATCAAGAACCACTTGTCTGCCTTGTTTATGGTTTCTTCCATTGATTGGCTAAAATTAAGGTTACATTAGCACATTGAAAACTATAGTATTATTTCTCTTTTTTAGTCATAACCTGCATAAACCTCAGGACAATTCTATTCTTTGTATTACCCATAACATTCCTATATATATAGGTCACAGGAAATTTTGACCTCCCTCAGTTCTATGTCCCAAAAATAACTAGAAATATTTGGATAGAATGTTATGAATCACCCATGGCAATCTAACTAACTCTGCTCATTAATTAGGGGATTTCTGAACTATGAGCACTTTTTTCCCTCAAATATTAATAATGTTAGCCATTCTGATATTCTTTAAACACCAATAGCCAGTGACATCAGGCAACTACTGAAATCAAATTGGCTTATCCCAAATACTCAGTCTGTGTTTAATCTGTTCCTAGGAAACAAAGCAAAACAAACAAACAAATAAACAAAAAATAAAAATATACCAAACCCAAACTAAATCAAACTAAACTAAACCCTACCAAACAAAACAACAAAGACCAAAACAAAAGAGAACAAACAAAATCCAAAACAAAAACAGCAACACACACACACACACACACACACACACACACACACACGCACAAATAAACAAATGAAACAACAGGGTCTTACTCTACTCCAAAACTCGATTAATATGTTACATACTTTTAGGATTAATATGCCATTTTCAAAACTAAAATGATTTGCTTTCTATCTTCTACATTTATACTTCCTTATTTGATATTCATGATAGATTTGAAATGGTGGTTTTATAAATAAAAACAGTTTATAATGAAACATACTGTGTCCAATACATAACTCAACATTTAAGAGTGATACTTATTCTTGTAGAAGTACAGAATTAAGTTCCCTGCTCCCACATCAAGTACTTCACTACTGCCTGGGTACCAAATACCCTCTTCTAACCTCCCCCAGGTAACTAAAAATGAAGTAATCATAAACACACACACACACACACACACACACATACACACACACACACACACACACACACACACACACACACGAGAGTCACAAATAAATATAATTTGTTTAAATCTCAAATGAGAAGTAATTTGTGAAGTTAATGTATATTGTCAGAAGTTTACTTGTATGCAAAATAAATTAGAACAAAATCCCTGAGAGTAGTGTGTTAGGTTTCCTAAGTTTTGCATTATTTCACTCAATCATACAAAAAATGTTTTATTTAGACCTATTAGAATTATGCCAGATATATTAAAGGTACTACATATTGATTGTTAATCAGGACAAATCCAAACTTCATTTGATGTATCTTATAGTCCAGAGAAAAACATAGACAGAATAAAAATTATTTCTGGTCAGTCTTCAGTTTGGGTATGAAATGATTTCTTGGCTTGGAGAATTATTAGTCCCTTGACCACACACACTGATGAGTATACACATACAATTTCTTTTTTGATACTATCATTCAACACGATCAAGTAGGCTTCATCCAAGTGATGGAAAGTTGCTTCAATATACAAAAATCCATTAAAGTAATCTACTATATAAACAAACACAAAGAAAATAATATACATGATCATCTCATTAGATGCTGAAAAAGCATTTTTTAAATACAATAACTCTTCATGTTAAAAGCATTGAAGAGGTCAGTAATTCAATGCCTATACCTAAACATAATAAAAACAATTTGCTGTAACCCAACAGTCAATATCAAATTAAATGGAGAGATATTTGAAGCAATCCCACTAAATTCAGGGTCAAGACAAGGATGCCTACTTTCCCAGTTGCTATTCAATATAGTACTTGAAGTTCTAGCTAGAGCAAGAAAACAACAAAAGGAGATCAAGAGGATACAAGTTGGCATAGAAGAACTTAAAGTATCACTATTTGCAGATGATATGGTAGTATACAAAAATGACTCGAAAAATTCTACCAGAGAAGTTCTATAGTTGATAAACCACTTCAGCAAAATGGCTAGATATGTAATTAACTGGAACAAATCAGTAGCCTTCCTTTATACAAATGATAAAATGGCTAAGAAAGAAAATTAGGAAGCAATGTCCATCACAATAGTCACGAATAATATAAAATATCTTGAGGTGACTCTAATCAAACAAGTGAAAATTTTGTATGACAAGAATTTCAAGTCTTTCAAGAAAGAAATTGAAGAAGACCTCAAAAAAAATGGAGAGATTTTCTATGCTCATGGATTAGTAGAATTAACATAGAAAAAATGGTCATCCTTCCAAAAGCAATCTACAGAGTCAATGGAATGCCCCTCAAAATGCCAACACAAGTCTTCAAAATCATGGAAAGAACAATTTTCAATTTCATATGATAAAACATAAACAACAACAACAAAACAGGATAGCAACAACAGTGCTTGACAGATAAAAGAATTTCTAGGGAAATTAGTAGCCCTGACCTCAAGTTGTACTACTGAAAATAGTAAAAAAATAAAACAAAAAAAAA
>JADRCD010233038.1:0-18248 GCA_019843815.1 Montemys delectorum | reverse complement strand
CTTTGTGGTTTCCTGGGCTTTTCCCCACACCCTTCAAGTTCCTACTCCTCAAGAAAGGACTATTTTTCTCCCCCTAAGCCTACAATCCTTTCATTTTACATGAAACAGAACAACAATAGTGCAGAACAATCAGGAGTGCTCTCCCCAGCAAGTGGCAGCATCCCAACTCATCCTCTGAGCTAGGATGAGTCAGCTAAACCAAGTCCCCTGACATAGAGCTGCAACGGGTCAGTTGAAGTGATGGACTCTGACCCATGTCAGCTGTCAGCAATTCTATTTTAAGTACCACAGCCCTCACCAAATCACTAAAGTGTGACAGCAGAGACAGAAAGAGCCAGCAGAAGCAGAAAGAGTTTATAGTTTGTAAAGTATCTTTGCCTCTCTCATGGTATAAGGGCTCTTTCTATTATTAAACACAGAAACTAACAGCAATAGCAGCAGTATTTGGGGATTAAACTTTTCAAAGCACATACATATTTGGTATTTCATTTTGAGCTAATTTTCATTTCTCAGATAGTAATAAACAAATCATCTAATTTCCAGGAGTAGATGTCATCTATTATTCTCAAGTGTTTTTCTCTACCAGGCGACAACCCGAGTAACTCTTCAGAAGTAGAAAGAATAGAACCTGGTAGCTGATCAGTCCTTGGCTTTGGTAAGAGTTCTGTATCCTACATGGCTCTGGGGCTGCAGGCCCAAAGGTGTGACTCTAACCCAGCTGTTCTCAACTTGTGGGCCACAACCCCTTTAGGGAAAGAATGACTCTTTCACAGGGGTCTCCTAAGACCTTCAGAAAACATAGATATTTACATTACAATTCATAACATTAGCAAGATCACAGTTATGAAGTAGCAAACCTGAAGAAGTGTATCAGAGGGTCACAGCACTAGGAAGGCTGAGAACCATTGGTCTAACTGATCATCAAATAAAAAAGGCCCCAGGGAACTTCATCAAGAGAGCCAAAATTCTTTCTAGACAAGCAGCAATAAATAATACTGGGAAATTCTGTCTTGTGCTTCCAGAATGCTCCAGGGATCAGACCAAGCTTAGTCCAGGTACAGTAAAGTAAGCCCTGTAATGTGTGCTAAGCTGTAGTGCCTACACCATGCAAGGCTTCACAGACCCTCAGAGGCCGTCAACTACTAATGAAGAGCATGGCATTTTGTGTACTCTTTCATTGTGCTTAGCAAAAAAAAAAAAAAAAAAAAAAAAAAAAAAAGAATGAACAAATGATACTACAAAAAAGATTATGTAATGTATACCATGGATTACTCTTGAGTTAGTAAAGCCATTATTAGTGAAATGCTACAGTCAAAAGACGCAAGCAAACACTTTACTGACCGAGTCATAACATCTGCACATTCTTCTCCATCCATGACTCCCAATCTCAAATACTCCCTATGACATCTCTCTTGGAGTAGCTGTGGCTCCTTAGATCACTTTCCTGTCACACACCTATTTCCCACTGCTCCAGCCAGTCCTTTGAGGTCCTTTGAAGCTGAGCTCATACATCTGTGTGTGGCTCAACTGCCCAGTAAGGTGTCCAGCCTTAATGAACTCTATGTGCAGATTTGAGGAATAATGAGTACTCTTTCCTCTGCATCCCCTTTTTGAGAGAGTCTCACTGTGCAGCCCACTCTGTCCTCAACCTCGAGAGCTTCTTGGTCTGGCCTCCCATGTACTGGGATTTCAGGCAGGCCCCACCACAGCAGCTTGCCGACTGCCCTTCCATAGCTCCTAAAACATGCTGCTCATTCCACTTCGGGGCCTGGGGATACAGTATTGGCTCCCAGTAGGTACTCCAGGGTATGGACTTACTCTCAGTGTCCGCTTTTGATGTCACTAAGTCATAGGTCAATCATGTAATCAGAATGATTTTGTGCTCATCATCACCAAATGTCACTTAGAAAACACGACAGCTGATTGGGTTTTGAAACTGCTAGCACTTTTCATACCCAGGTGCATGTCTGAGCTATACATTTTCTTTTCTTTTGTTCCCCAAGATGGTACAAGCTTTATTATGGATTCATTTTTTGGGGTTAAGATGATGAAACCCTTTGAAAAATATTCACCTATTTATTTACTATGTATGAGTGTTTTCTTACATGTATATGCACTGTGTGCACATAGGTGGTGCAGAGGGCAGAAGAAGGCATTGGGTGCCCCAGAACTGAAGTTTCAGATGGTTGTGAGTTACCATGTTGGTGCTAAGAATTGAACCCTCGTCTTCTGCAAGAACAGCCAGTCCTCTTAACTACTGAGCCATCTCTCCAGACCCTAGGTGAGTTTTTAAAAGCATTTGAATTCCTTGTAAACTAGTACTCACTTAGACAAAGTAAGAGAAAATACATCCTATATATTTTCTATAGTCACACTTAACCTTACTATAACTATATATAACAAAAATGACTTAAACCTGTGGAACCAATAATCTAACAACCATGAAAATTAAGTCATTTCAAGACTGAAATCCAGAGTTATCCGACTCCACATTAACTATATTGCAAACCTGTGAGGTTTCCTGTCTGGCTCAGGAAGCCATAGCTTCCTGGTGGGCTGAAAATGTATTTCTACTAGTAAGCAACCACTCTCTTCTCTCCAAACTCAACTCTGCCTATCCTCCATACATCAGAGATGACCAGCGTGGCTGAAGGATCACTAGTAGAGGGCCTGCCTAGAATGACCATGCATGTGCTAGCACCACCAGAAAGAGAGAGAGAGATGGCTAATAGACTATTCCTTCATCTACTGACAGAACAGTCTCTCTCTCTCTCTCTCTCTCTCTCTCTCTCTCTCTCTCTCTCTCTCCTTCTCTACCCCCTCACCCCCAATTTAGCAATGGAACTAGCTCTGTTATTTGGCTATTTTAAATTCCAGATTTGTGCCTCAAACAATTTTGTACCCAAGCAAAACAATTTGGTCCAATGTTTCCATACACGTGTATTTGCAGCTCCATGGTACTAAGAAGGGATGGTTGTTAACAATTTAGAGGAGTTCATACATAAACATTTGGGTTGAGGGTCTGGAGGAGCAATGGTTCAGTGGTTGAGAGCATTTGCTGCACTGGAAAGTTTGGCTGAGCCACTGCCTACAGCACCAGGGGATATGACGCCCTCTTTTGACCTTAACGAGGCACTACACTTACGTGCATAAACCTACTTACAGATAGCATACATACACATAGATAAAAACAAAAATAAAATAAAATAAAACACAATCAGGTTACGGAGGTTTTCCTGGGAGGAAGCTTATTGCTTGATAGGGTTTCAGAGAACTAACTTGACAGGGATCTTACAAGTGCCATGTCCAAAGCAGGGCTATACAATGCAGGGTTAGAGAATATTATACAATTTTTTGTATATTATAAGATGCTTTTTACAGCCTGAATAAAATCAATGTCTCTCAAATATTTTGTGGATATAGAATTGGCACTTTACCTTCATGGAGCAGGCATAGAGCATGTCTAAGCAGCTCTGGATCCACGTGCAAGTTCATAGACTAAGAGCAAAAAAGGAGGGCCCATACTCTCATTTCAGACAAGGAGAAACTCTTGGAAGAAGATGCCCAAATCATGATCAAAGTTAAGAATTCAAAGAACAAATAAGGAAATTGAGGTAAAAACTGTTAATGACTTCCTAGGTGGCACATAACAATATGACTTAGCCAAGGATTCTCAGATGGATTAACAAACTCAGATTTAATTGAGCCAAGCCAAAACTAAAGTTCGGGCTCAGCTGCAGGCAGTCATAGAGAATGACATGGTCTTAGATACGCCATGAGCAGAAAGATGAGGCAGTCAATCCAAGTGCTCTACAACAGATTTTACTTATTTTTCCCAGTTTAATTTTTTGGAAAGATTTTGCTTGTTCATATGTTTGTTTTGATAGCTGCTATAGTAGGTATAATTTTTTTTATAGACAGTAAAATAACCAGTGAGAAGTTCATAGCATTTGAGAAAGGTTTTGAAATAAGAGGTAGGAATTTGACCTTAAGACAGAAACAAAAATATTTCAGATTGATTAAAATATGAGTGTATAGGAAGGGAAATGGCTCAGTCATTAAAGGGACTTGCTATACAGTCAAGAGGGGTGGACTCTGGGTTGTTAGAATCCAGGTGGCCATGCCAGTTTGCCTATAATCCCAGCCTCAGAAAGTGGAGACAGAGGAGCCCTGAGTAAGCTGGCTAGCAAGACTAGCCTTGTTGTTGAGCACCGGATCTGACTGAGACATTGGCTTCTAAGATTAAGTTGGAGAGAGATGAAGAAAGATTTTCAATATTTATTTTATGCCTCCTTATGTACATATTTGCAAACACAAACATATCGAAACATTCTACATACATGCATGCACTCCACACATATACATAAAAGAAAAAGGAAGGTATATGAAGGTCAGAAAAAAAGCAAAAAGGGTTGGGATGGAAATTGAAGCTAGACTGGAAAGCTCTCAACTCTTAGGCAAAAAAATCTGGACTGTTTCTATAACTAAGGAAGAACAGCTAACCGTCCACTGACAGGCACATAAGTAGGTCAAGAGAGACCAGAACGACAGACTTGACAGAATTAAGAACTGAAACAAGGGGCCAGTCAGATGGCTCACCAGGTAGATACTAATCACCAGCTCTTGATGATCAGAGTTCCACTCCCAGGACTGACACAGTGGAAGGAGAGAGCTAACGATACAGAGCTATCCTCGGACTCACATGCTCCACACACATACACACATGCCCACATAAAATACATCAATTAAAACATAATTTTAAAAAGGAACTGAAACAGTAAGTAGCATCTAACTCCAGATTCTCTGTCACTATCATTCTTTTCACCGAATTTTGTTTTCCAATGTGTAAGTGAATGGCTATGTTACCTGAGAAATAGTCCAAAAAACTAACTTACATAAGCATATGTAAGCTTGGTAATACAGTTTAAACTCTTTTCAAGGTGTTTCCTGTCTCATAACTCTAGCCAGTCTATTCTAGAAGCAAGAATCATTGTCAGGCATAGCGTGCATGTCTTCAGTCCCAGTACTGGGGAGGCAGAGGCAGGCAGACCTTTGAGTTTGGTATCAGGTTGATCGACAGAGTTCAACGGTAAGACCCCAGTCTCAAAACAAAACAGAACAAGACTCATTCTCATCTCCCTGCCTTCCTGTCTTCTGTCTTCTTTCATCTATCTCTGTGGGCTCATCCACGACACATGTTCTATAGTTTGTTGTTTAGAACCTTCAGGTTCAGTCTATTCATATTTTGTCGCCTTCTTGGGAGAGACTGCTGTTCATGGCTTCCCCCTGCCTCACTGGAAGCACAGACATTATTGTCATGTGGGGTGCCTGGGACTGATAAACTGTGGAACTCCTCTTTCTGTAGGAAGGAAGGAAGGAAGGAAGGAAGGAGTTACTGATCTTGAACCCACAGCACTCCTGATCTTGCCCATCTCTCCTTCTTTCCTTTGGGAATAAAGAGTCAAAATGATCAGGCAACCAACACAGTTCTTTCTGCCACCTTTCAGGCCCAAATCTATACACAGACACTGAACAAAGCCACCTATCTAATATACCCTAAAACCCATCAGTTTGGGATTTGGTTGACTTAAAACAAGCATCATGCTGGACAAGATAGTTTAGAGCAGACTTACTGTCGGGCTCTGTACTGGGAAAACAATCCAAATAACTTACTTCAGTAAATAGGAAGTGGGGTTTGATTTGAGAAAAAGGAGAAAGGGTAGGAAAATCTTCAAGGTAACTTTGGAACCTGATATATTTCCATCCATTTTTTTTTATTCTGATAGAGTCAGAAAGATTTAAACATCACAGTCAGTGCACTAGCTAGTCAGCCTAAGACACAGAGCTTAGGAATGAGGAACCATAGTTGAGAAAGCCTGCTGAATGAGTGCCTATTTCCAAGGTCCTCCAATGAGTTTGGAAGGCTAATTCCAGCTATCACTCTCTTTGGGACATCCATCCGCATGAGCTGGGGTGTATATGAGCCACTAGCGAGGTGTGTCTAAATGAAACTGGGAGTACTGGATGGAAAGCTAACTCCCAGAAAGAAGTTGCAAAACTGGAGACAAAAGCTCTGCAGTCTACCATGGAATGTATTTCATTCAAAGTAGAGAAACCATCAGGGAGGGTTTTTCTTTCTATGTTTTATCCCAACTATTAATGCTGGAAATCCTGAGTATGGCTGGATCAAACAAACATGTTTTTGATAGTCACCATCAGAATTTATCTGCAGTACAACTCCTTCTCTAGCTCAGATACGATAAACTGTGGTCAGGTAGAAATGTGAAGTAACAATTGAAAGCTAGTTTCTCATAAACATTTCCAATAGAGAAGATTATACTAATCATTTTCAAAGACCTTGAAGTCTGGCGTAATGCACATATTTAGAGTGTAAACTCTAAGAAGCAGTGGCATTATCTCCATACCACATATGTTTGCAACGATCAATTTGCTCCCCTCTCAAGGTACATCCTGTCCAGGTGCCGGTGGGCCTGCCCTACCAAACACCTTCTCCTCCTCTGGCCTACGGAGCCAGTGGCATGGAGCTTCTGAGCCCTGAGCTCATCTTGTCTCAGCTCAGCCCTACAGTTTGTTCTCTAGTGTGGGCATGATGACATCACCACGTACCTCTATCCCTTTGCCTTTTTTACATATGAAATGTATTGCATCCTCTCTGACAGTGCGTGGCTTCTTCCACCATAACCTTCCTAGTTCACTCTCACTCCTTCTCACTGAATGCCAGGGGCATCTCTGCAGATTGACTGTTAAAGACAGCTCACTGCTATATTTGGTAGGAAGTTTCTAATCTCACGAAACTCTAAAGGGACTTATGTAGTTTTAGGTTTAATTGTTATTCAGATGATGTATTATATGCTCCTTCTCTCAGTAGGTCTTCATGCCTCCCACATCATGCAAGGTTAACACTGGTCCCCTACTTTCCCCCTCACTACTGTCTCCCCACCTGAACAGTCACAGCATTCAACAATGTCATTACTGTTTTCAAAATCTGACAATGGACCCAGAACTTAACAATTACAATGACACTTTTATAATGTCTCAAATCCTTATTTCTTTCTGTATTAACTTTTCTCAATAATCCCATTCTGTAGTAATTCCCCTTTCTACTTATATACTAATTCTCCTCTTTACAGGTAGCCAAGTTCCAGTTAGAAGCCCTGTTCTTCCCAGAAGGTATGGCCACATGGCTGAGCTCTAACTGTCTGTCCTGAACCATATCACTACAACTGACTGATAGCACCAGAGAGTTCTGTTTGGATAAGTACTTGCTCTCTAGTGAGTGCTTCTACCTTCATTTTTCTCTCAAACAAAAACAAAAACAAAAACAAAAACAAAAACAAAAAACAAAGAAAGACTTGTTTTTCCTATTTTCTAGTTTAGGAAATGACAGGATGGCTTACTCAGAACCAAGCATATATTTAAATACTAAATAATGAAGTCAAGACTCAAGCTCAGATATCGAACCCAAGTCTTCATAGACACATGAGAATATACTTAGCCAAACAAGTGAGCCCCAGTATCTCTGATGAAAGCATGCAGTGGCTGCTCTAGGCCCTAGATAGAGCTTTAGCCCCTTGCCCATTCATTCCACATCACTACTTTTACTGTTTCCCACCCTAAGGATTGAACCTTTACACACAAACTCATCCCACCCTGCCCCTGCCAACTTTCCATGGATTCCTACCACTGCCAAGTTAACTACATTCCTTTCTTCTGCTTTCAACACAGTCTTGACCCTTCTCTACTCACTATAACAGCTCAGAAGTCACAGGCTCTTAGACACAAACTCTGGATGAGCACACATTTGTTTACAGTGTCAGCTCCATGCTCTCTGCCCTGCCTTTCTCCTGCTCTGCTGAAACTGTCATTTAGAGTGTGACCTGCTGGTCCACCCATCAGGTAGCCGTGGATACAACCCAGCATAAAGCATACATTCAAGGACATTAAAAAAATAAATTCCTCCTGTCCTTGACTTGAAATAGTGACAGAAAAGAGCTGCCAGAAGCACTAAAAGCATCGGTCACCTCAATTCAGTGTTTCTAAAGAGCAGTTAGCTTACCAAGCTTTAAGTGGATGTCAAGGACCCATTTATTTACCTGTGGTCTCAAAAGTGAAACATGAAATTTGAGTATTTTTTTTTTTAACCTAACTTCTTATCACCAGCAACAGCCTTGCTCTACACGGCAAGGTCAACCCAGGTACTAGGCTCCTAATTACTGCATTTCCATGATAAGGAGAAGGAACAGCTAGTCAACTACATAGCACACTGGGGAAGCAGCAGCTGGCTACACATCACTTACAGGTTTATCCTTGATGGTGGGGCTGGACACACACAGGTACAGTTTCCCATCCTCTTCTAGGCAGGCATCTATCAACGCTTGCACTGAGCTCTCTTCCTGGAACAGCAGGAAAGCATAGCCTTGGGGAGAAAGAAACAAAAGGGTGGGAGAAATCAGTACTTGACCCTCAAAGCTGTAGTGAAAATCTCTGTAGCAGGTGTGGGGCTCACAAATGTACTCTCAGTGCTCAGGAGTCTGAGGCAGGAGGGTTGCCATGTGTGCTAACCTGAGCCACATAAGGAGTTAGACTAGTCTGGACTACAAATCAAGAAGCCTATTGCTTCATTGTTAGTAAATTCTTACTAAACCCTGGATATTCAAGTAGAGCAAAGGGACCTGAGACCCTGTTGTACCTGGTGCATACAGAGAATTATCTTGCTTAATTAAATCACATGCTACTGTGATAGCTGGGTGCTCTAATATCACTTTGATTAATTTTCAGAACCACTCGAGAGAGCAAGTTCAGACACTTCTGTGTAATTTCCACAAAATAGGTCTCAGCGTTAAGGTAGACTCTGAATGGTGCAAGCTACAAATAGTATCCAAGAAAAAAGCATCATTTCTGTCCAGCAAGCAACGGTCCTGATTCGTGCACAGCAGGGAAAATCCTAAAACACTGTACTAAGTGAAAGGAGCCAGGCAGAAAACACCATGTCTTGAAGAGGCAAATCATGACAAAACACAGATTAATGACTACCTATAACTAGAGGAGGTTGAGGTGGTGGGAATTGATCCTGGTGACTGATGGTTGTACAAGCCTGTGAACATATGGAGAACTACTGAAAAACACATATTAACTTGATGAACCGTATACTGTGTGACTTACACTTCCCCAAAGCTGCGTTTTAAACAGCCCAACAGGCTGGTGTGTATTTGCACATTACAGGTGCTGTTTCCCCAAGGAATATTCTCTTGAGAGAATCTACAAAGTATAAATGTATTTTTTTCTCCTAAAGCTTTTAAAGATATATCTTATTATTATTCATTCTTTGTAAACTCCATACTTGTATACAGTGTTTTAATTGTATCTACCTCCCTCTCCTCCTCCAACGCCCTCTGGACCCTTCCCAACAAGTCCCCACCAGCTTATTCTTTCTCTCCCTCCCTCTTCTTTTTCTTCTTCTTTCTCCTCCTCCTCCTTCTCTCTCTCCCCTTCTTCCTCCTCCTCTTCTTTTTTAAACAACCTACTGAGTCCAATTAGGCATGCCCACATGTGTACAGGTGTGAGGCCATCCACCGAAGCATCTGCAAACTGCCAGTTGCTACACTCCCAAAGAAAACTTAATTTCCCACCACCAGTATCCATCAACTGCTAAGCTGAGCTCTCAGCTGAGGTTGGCTGGAATTTTGACTGGCTTAGTCCTCTGCAGGTAACCAAAGCTGTGGTAAGTTTGTGAGTGCAATGATCATGTCATATCCCAAAGACAGCAGTCACAGCCCTCTTCTCTATCCTCTGGTTTTAAAATTCGTTCAGCCTTGTCTTCCTAGATAGATGTTCTCTGAGCCCTGGGGTAGGTGAGGATGGGAGAGGATTTTGATGTCCCATCTATAGGCAATGCTGACAGCCATTTACTATCTTCACTTTGACCAGAAAACATCAATATTAACTGAAGGATTTCCAGTGGAAATAGCCAGTGGTGGGGGGTTGTTTTGTTTTACTTTTAAGTGTGTGTGTTTGTGTGTGTGTGTGTGTGTGTGTGTGTGTGTGATATTTTCTTGTTGAGATGGTCTGGCTATACCAGGCTGGCCTAGAACTGGTTGTGTAACCCTAGCTAGCCTCAAACTTGACATCTTCCTGTTTCAGCTTCTGGAGAGCTGGCCTGACAAGCATGGACCTTGAGATCTTGTTTACACTGACATGGAATAGTTTCATAAACTGTGGTGCCACATGATGATAAGCTGATAGATTAAGCACAATGTGGTGATTCAATTCTGATACTTAGTGCGTCTCTCTTCTTAAACATTTTTTACTGCATTGTGTTAGGAGATCCAAACACTTCTTTTTCAGTTCTTTTTTTAAGAACTATCCTTATGATTATCATGTCTATTGGCCATGGGAATGACAAATAATTCTGGATTAGGAGTCAGGAGGCCAGGATGAGTGTACATCTTTCACTAACTTAACCTTTACTAACTGGATGATAATGGCTGCTAATAGCACTGATGTAAAGGCTTTGTGCTTATGCGCTCAGTCCATGTTCCTGGCCTACAAAGCAGGTACTATTTTTAATTCTTTTTCACAGTTCAGGGAACTATATGGAGTGAATAAGTGGCTGGTTTGAGGTCATAAGTGGTGGAAACATGAACTCTGACAGTAAACATTTGAATCTCATCAGGTCTTTTTTCTGTAAAATGGAGAATACATTTGTCCTTTTATCTTACAGCAATATCAACCTGTTGGATAATATATGTAAAAATGCTTTGTAAATGGGACTATCACACTATCACACAAATGTTGACTTTCTGTTTCATGCATTTTTTGTTTTACTTTATTATTCTTTAATCTTTTTTTTACACTCCAGTCGTTATCCTCCTCCTGGTCTGCCCTCTGTTTGTTCCTCATGGATAGGTAGAATTAACAAAGTAAAAATGGCCATCCTACCAAAAGCAATCTACAGATTCAAGGCAATCCCCATCAAAATTCCAACACAATTCTTCAAAGACATGGAAAGAACAATTCCCAAGTTCATCTGGAAAAATAAAAAAATCCAGAATAGTGAAAACAATTCGTAACAATAAAAGAACTTCTAGGATAGCAGAGCTGGGAGGTTGTGAAGACCATCGTGGGCCTGGTGGCATTCGACATTTAGCCGCACCTCCCTCCCTGAACTCCCTCAGCATGGAGGAAAAGTCAGAAGACTGTAAGGCTCCAGAAGATCTAGTCAATGGTCTGAAAGTCACAGATTCTTAAGGAGGAGAGTCTGCCAGCCCCATGGTTTCTGATCCCAAGGATCAGCATTCCCTGAGCAAGCTACTGAAGGATGCTGAGGCCCCTCCCCAGGAGGACAATGGAGAAGAGGAGCTTTGCATGACTGCAGTGCCTCACTTGAGGAGGAACAGGCAGGGGCACACATGGTGGGGATCAAAGCTAGCGACGAAGCCAGGCGGTGGTGGCGCACGCCTTTAATCCCAGCACTTGGGGGGCAGAGGCAGGCGGATTTCTGAGTTCGAGGCCAGCCTGGTCTACAGAGTGAGTTCCAGGACAGCCAGGGCTACACAGAGAAACCCTGTCTCGAAAAACCAAAAAAAAAAAAAAAAAAAAAAAAAAAAAAAAAGCCAGCAATGATTCTGGTTCAGAACTTGATAAAGAATACCTAATTGAACTAGAAACAAACATGCCAGAAGAAGAGAAACAGAAAAGAAGAGAGGAGAGTGCTAAACTAAAGGAGGAGGGGGATGAGCAGTTTAGGAGAGTACGTGGAAACTGAGAGTCCTTACAGTCAAACCCTTCAGATGTGCCCAGCCTGTTTACAGAAAGATCGATCTGTTCTGTTTTCAAATAGAGCTGCTGCAAGAATGAAACAGGACAAGAAGGAGACGGCCATCACTGACTGCAGCAAAGCAATTCAGTTAAAGCCCACCCACATCCGTGCAATCCTGAGGAGAGCTGAGTTATATGAGAAAACAGACTAACTAGATGAAGCACTGGAAGATTATAAATCAATATTAGAAAAGGATGTATCAGTACATCAAGCAAGAGAAGCTTATATGATATTACCTAAGCAAATTGAAGAAAGTAATGAAAGGTTAAAGGAAGAGATGTTAGGTAAACTAAAAGACCTTGGCAACTTGGTTCTGCGACCTTTTGAGCTCTCCACAGAAAATTTCTAGACCAAGCAGGATTCGTCTACTGGCTCCTACTCCATCAATTTTGTTCAAAATCCAAATAATAATAATAATAGATAACAGAAATAACAATAGTCTTAAAGGCTGACTGGGAGGCCATGAAATATTCACAAGGAACACAGCTCTGCAGGTGTTTAATGTTTAAAAGCACCTTATCTAAGAACGGCTATGTAGTGGAACCAGAGCCGCTGCCTTGCCCTTGTTTTATGATCAGGGTGGAATGTGCCTCCTGATGTATGAGCCTCATTAATTTCCATTTTAAGGTGGTGTCTGTGCAGCTGTGTCCCTGGTTCTGGCTGTTTTCTGTCGGGTGGAGAAGCCTGCTTGTCAAAGCTGACCTCTTAGAGCCGCACAAATGTGCTAGCCACCAAAAACCTCCTGTAACCATGCAAGCCTGTCAGTTGAGTGATGACCATACAGACAGACAGGGTCCCCTCCTGCTGCTCCTCCCTGCTCACACTCACTCCGATGCTGCAGTGTAGGAGTTTCAGCATTTTATTAACACAGAGTTCCTCTGTATTAACAGAGGATGTGTCAACATCCTGTGACAAAAAAAAAAAAAAAAAAAAAACTTCTGGGGGAATCATCATCTATGACTTCAAGCTTTACTAAAGAGTAATAGTGATAAAAACTGCATGGTATTGGTACAAAGACAGACAGGCTGATCGATGGAATAGAGTTGAAGACCCAGAAATAAAACCACATACCAATGGACACTTGATCTTTGACAAAGTAGCCAAAAATATACACTGGAAAAAAGAAAGCATCTCTAATAAATGGTGCTGGTCTAACTGGTAGTCTGTATGTAGAAGAATGAAAATAGATCCATGTTTGTTGCACAAAGCTCAAGTCCAAGTGGATCAACGGCCTCAACATAAATCAGATTCACTGAATCTATTAGAAGAAAAAGTAGAAAAGACCCTCAAACTCATTGGCATGGGGGGAAATTTCCTAAACAGAACTCCAATGGCTCAGGCTCTGAGGCCAAGAATTAATAAATGGGACCTCATGAAACTGAAAAGCTTCTGTAAGGCAAAGGGCATAGTCAATAAGACAAATCGGCAACTACAGATTGGAAAAAAAATCTTCACTAACCCCACATCCAAGAGAAGGCTAATATCCAAAATATATAAAGAACTCAAGAAGCTAACTACCAAGAAACCAAACAACCCAATAAAAAAAAATGGGGTATAGAACTAAATTGAGAATTCACAACACAGAAATTTCAAATGGCTGAGAAGCACTTAAAGAAATGTTCATTCATTTTTTTTTTATGATTCTGAATTACATAATGGGTATGCGTGTCTGCATCTGAGTAGTGCACGTGAGTGGGGGTGCCTGAGGAAGACAGCAGTATTGGATTCCCTGAAGTGAGGGTTACAGGTGGTTGTTGAGTCTCCTAATGTGGGTTCTGGGAATTGAACTTGGGTGCTCTGGAAGAATAGCAAATACTCTTAACCATTGAGCCTCCTCTCCAGCCTCAATTTCAATTTATGATGTACATAAAATTAACATTGAGCTGTATATGACCTCATAAAATTGTAACTCATATGAATGATATGTACTCCTTTCTACTTTGCATTTACAAAGTATGTGGTGAATAAATGGAAATGATCTAGATATGGAAGTAAGCCTTAATTAAAATTACTCGATAGGTTGAAGAGTACCAAATATTAAGCCGGCTGGATATCTGCTTTCAATATCCTTAGCCATTTCCACCAAGAGAGAACTGATAGATGTAGTTTTATTTGCTAGTTTTAATATATACCCTTAATAAAAGCCAATTATACCTATAAATAGTGTTCTTGTAATCACAAGTTTGATGGCAGGTTCTATTAGTTTGAAAGACATATAATGGTTTCTTTGTTTTGTTTTGGCCAAAACTTCTCTCCTTTATTTTCCGTACTCTGAGTCAGTAACAGACACAAGTTCATCAAATGCCTCTAGTTTCAGAATGACAACTGAGATGTATGGGGGCTTCTAAGACACAGTAAACAATGGGAAGCCTCAGCTCAGAGCCAGTCTGAAGGAAGAGAGGGGGGCTCCGGAGGGACTTGTGCTCAGTGCTACTGCCATGGCCTGGGGTATGTACAGTATAGTTAGAATCACATTCCTCACTTCCCACTGGTACCAAATAGCTTAGAAGTCCAGGGCTGGAACATAGAGGGAGTTTTAGATAAGCATGAATCGGCAGTGTGATTTTCTTAAGGATCAGGTATAAGGGCACAATTCCATTTTATTTGGCTAGGTTTTTGAATGGTAAATTTAATTAACAGGACTTCTCATCTTCTTTCTTCTTCTTCTTCTTCTTCTTCTTCTTCTTCTTCTTCTTCTTCTTCTTCTTCTTCTTCTTCTTCTTCTTCTTCCTCTTCCTCCTCCTCCTTCTTCTTCCTCTTCCTCCTCCTCCTCCTCCTCCTTCTTCTTCCTCTTCTTCCTCCTCCTCCTCCTCCTTTTTTTTTTTTTTTTTGGTTTTTCAAGACAGGGTTTCTCTGTAGCCCTGGCTGTCCTGGAACTCACTCTGTAGACCAGGCTGGCCTTGAACAAAGAAATCCACCTGCCTCTGCTTCCCAAGTGCTGAGATTAAAGGCGTGTGCCACCACCGCCTGGCTCAGGACTTTTTCTTTTAATGCCTGAGAACATTTTAAAAATTACCTCTAAAATATTACTGGTTGAGTTTCATAAACAAAGCTTCCTGGGGCCTTAAATACCTTTATTATTATAATTTTAAGTATTTTATTCCCCATATAAATAGTAATTATTATCAAGCTTACTACCATAACTACCAGACCTTGGTTGTTAGGAATGTGGCCAAGAAGCACTGACTCACCTCACCCCCACAGCCCCATGATGGGGTAATCTCAGTTGTCATTATCCTGTCCCCATAGAGTCTCAGACTCAAAGCTAGGGGCTGAGTTTGGAGTTAAAACCTAAGCCAGATCTGGAGCTCTCACTGCTACCATTATCAACACTGTCCCCTGTAAACAGAAGATAAAACTAATTCCAACGTCACTAAGAACTAAGTCCATGTGAGAATGACTTTTAGATGGTTCTTGGCACCAAACAACAACAGACAAGGAGTTCTTGAGTTCTATCACCTAGGAATTTTGATTGAGCCACACTAGATGCCACCCAAGCACGTTTCCCAGTGTTCCCTGTCTGCAGTCAGAACAGGCTGCTTTAAGGCTGGCTGCTGCTGTGCACCTTGCAAAGACCTGCTCACTGCTGTTCATAGACAGTGCCTTCAAGGAGATGCAAGAGAAAACTAGCTCATCTCTTCCTCAAAGAACTGATTCAAATGGTGCTTGAGTGGAAGACACAGGAAATCACATACATTCGTTAAGTCTCTAAGAAAGATGGAGTTAGATGCTATCTTTAGATACGTGCTGAGTCTGCACAAAGGCTAGATTTGCTGTTCTCTAATGGAATGCCTGTCGTGAAGAACAGAACTCCAGCTGTGCTGAGGCTTCCTCTCCCAGGAGGACATCGGCACCCCTCACAACAGGCGCTTCCTTCTACCCATTTATGCATGTTTTTGAGGCTTTCTGGCCAGATGTCACATACAAAGGCCATGAAGACATTCAACAGCTCATCCCTTTCCTGCCATTAGTAGGTCTTGAGATGGCCATCTTGTGGGTCCCTTTCTCCAATTCAGGACAGTAGACTCCTTAGCAAGGCCAAGTCTCTGTAACTTTAGTCTCTGCAGACAGGATGTCCTATTCACTTTCAGCCTAGACTGCTCCTGCGGCCTGCTTCAGACTTGGGTTCCTTCATTGGGAGTATCAGACAGCCTACAAGAGCTGGTGGATACCCTCAGCAACTAACTGGCCATGGATGCCAGGCCTTGGAGGCCCAGGAAGACTTCCTAAATCCAAGCAATCCATGTCATCTGACCCACTGCCCTGGCTTGTACTGGCCTTTAAAATGTTATCGGTGGCCAGGCGGTGGTGGCGCACGCCTTTAATCCCAGCACTTGGGAGGCAGAGGCAGGTGGATTTCTGAGTTTGAGGCCTGCCTGGGCTACAGAGTGAGTTCCACGACAGCCAGGGCGACCCAGAAAAAACCTGTTTCAAAAAACAAAAACAAACAAACAAACAAACAAAAATGTTATTGGTGATTTACTTGTTTCAAGTAATAGTCACAAATGAGGAAAAAACTCCAGCGTGAGGGACTGTGTCCTGGTTTGTATTTATAAAATGGTGACCAACCAACATACTTCTGATCAACTCAGAGCAGCCCCAGAAAAACAGACCCAAGCCTCAGATAGGCAGGGGACTCTCTCTCACCTCACAAAACCCAAGCTCTTAACCACCGATAACCTTCCTACCAAGAGCTGAAGGGCACCACTAGCCTGAGCTGCCTAGGTTCAGACTTTTTTTTTAATGACACAAGCCAGTCTGTTTCAAAATTCTCTCTGACCTTGAATTTCAAGTCGGAAGACTTACCTGGTTGGCCTCAGGGGGTTTGTCTTTGGATTCATTTCAAGAGAATCAAAAATATCTAGGAAGTGCAAAGCACGATGGTAGGCATTGGCTCTATAAAGATGAATAGCAGCAAAGAAGGAAGGACCCTGCCCTGGAAAACCTGAGATTTATATCTTGTGTAAAAGGATGTAAACAATGACTGTTTGCACGGATAGTGTGGTGGTATGGGTATGTCCTACAGAACACTAGTGAGAAATACTGCAGCAGATTTGTTTGATCCAGAGAATTTACAGAGCAAAAGCTGGAGAGGATCATTTTTTTTTTTTTTTCCCAAGAAGCAAGGCCATTCCAAGTTCAGGAAAGAGAGCAGGCCATGGCACAGCAGGCGGAGTCAGACTCACATGTTCAGGGGCAAGTGAGTTCTGGATTAGAACTCGAAGTTGGAGTGAATGAGTCATACTAGCAATCTCCTGCCTGCTGCCTAGAGCACAGGAGACCTAGCACTCCCATTTATTTTCTAGACTAGAAAACCTCAACTGTAAAAGGGCTTGTACTCTTATGTGCCCTAGGCACAGGAATTTATCCATTAATATTCAATGAGGTCATGGGGGCAAGTAGAGAATTCATACCCAAAGACAAGTATATTAGGGAATGGAGAGATGGCTCAGTGGTTAAGAACATTTGCTGCTCTTCCAGAGGTACTGGGGTTGTTTCCAGCACCTAAGGTGGCTTCACAATCACACCGGCAAGACTAGCTCCAAGGTCTTCTATGACCTCCATAGGCATACATGTGACACACATGCATACATACAAATTGAAAAAAAATACATTAAGTCCTTAAAAAAGGAAACCACATTAAAAATCCAAGGAATCAGTTTTTAAAACATATGTTTAAAAATTTAA
Organism: Montemys delectorum; assembly: GCA_019843815.1. Lineage (NCBI taxonomy): Eukaryota > Metazoa > Chordata > Mammalia > Rodentia > Muridae > Montemys > Montemys delectorum. Next base: position 721 of record JADRCD010233038.1, on the reverse strand, counting down.
CTTCACACAGAGAAGAGAGACTATTTTCAGTGGACTTCATTCAGAAGCACACTCTGAGGCTAGAGGCAGATCTCCCACGTGCACAGCCCCTGCTCAGATGTAGAGATGGCCCTGCAAATGCATTTGCTCACCTTCCTGGATTCCTAAACATGCCACTTGGAGTCAGACTACATTTGCCTCCAGGAGCTGAAGTACAAATTAGTTCCAGCTCATTTTCTGCTTCTTACTACACCAACAACTGCTTCTTGTGAGCTGGCTGTGGGTGAGCAGGCGTGGGAGCAGCTGGGAGTGAACAAGAAAGCAAGATGATGACTAAGAAGACGCACCCCCAAAATGGAGATTGTCAGAACACTTTCTGCAGGCTGGGGCAGTGATGTGGAGAGTTAGCATTAAAGCTGTTTATGTAACTACACCTTCTCATCATAAAGAGAGCCTTGTGAAGCCTGCCAGCCTGTCCCTTCAAGTCACTGTCAGTTCTAATAAGCACCTGACCAGGGAAAACTGAGACCAGGTTGGAGTTTAGGAGGAACTGACCAAACCAGTTGGGTGATTTTTTTTTATTATTACACATTACATTTTCATGGAGGGCAAATTATTTAACACCTACTGATCCTAAGGCTTGTGCTGGTGCTTGTGTGTACTATCGTATCTAATCTGAAAAACCCACTGAGAGGCACTACCTCAGAGGAGTACACTGAGGTGCAAGGGTTAAATTACTCAA
>JADRCD010233037.1:0-45890 GCA_019843815.1 Montemys delectorum | reverse complement strand
AACTCCTCAGTCAGTCCCACAGCACCCAGAGGAAGCTACACTCGCAGGTTCTCTAACACACTCAGTACGAGAGGTAAGGAGGACACAACATTTGTCCTAACACCAGGAGTAACTGGGTCCAGCAGGACCCAGGCACACAGGAAATCTGCCAACAGAGTGGCTCAGGTTGCTTCTGGTCTGTCTGGGCTGGCTCTGCCCTGAGCAGACCTTAGACACAAGCTCCACAGCCAGTCCCACAACACCCAGAGAAAGCTCCACTCTCAAACGCTCTAACAGGCCCAGGAACACAGGATCCCAGAATCACAGAATCCCAGAGACAGGTTGATTCTGAGGAATTCTGACACAACCAGGAGCACAGGAAGGACAGGCTCCAGTCAGATTTAACAAGGGCAGGTAGCACTAGAGATTACCAGATGGCAGGAGGCAAGCATAAGAATATAAGCAACACAAACCAAGGTTATTTGTCATCATCAGAACCCAATTCTCACACCATAGCAAGTCCTAGACATACCATCAAACTAGTAAAGCAAGATTCAGATCTAAAATCACTTCTCATGATAATGATACAGGACTTTAAGGAAGACATAAATAGCACTTTCAAAGAAATACAGGAGAACAAAGGTAAACAGCTAGAATCCCTTAAGGAGGAAACACAAAAATCCCTTAAAGAACTACAGGAAAACACAATCAAACAGGTGAAGAAAATGAACAAAACCACCCAGAATCTAAAAATGGAAATAGAAACAACAAAGAAATCAGAAAGAGAGACAACACTGGAGATAGAAAACCTAGGAAAGAAATCAAGAGTAATAGATGGAAGCATCACCAACAGAATACAAGAGATAGAAGAGAAAATCTCAGGGGCAGAAGACACCATAGAAAACATTGACACAACAGTCAAAGAAAATGCAAAAAGCCAAAAGCTCTTAACCCAGAACATCCAGGCCATCCAGGAAGCAATGAGAAGACCAAACTTAAGGAAAATAGGTATAGAAGAGAGTGAAGACTCCCAATGTAATTGGCCAGTAAATATCTTCAACAAAATTAGAGAAGAAAACTTCCCTAACCTAAAGAAAGAGATGCCCATGAACATATAAGAAGCCTACAGAAAGCCAAATAGACTGCACCAGAAAGGAAATTCCTCCCATCACATAAAAAACACCAAATGTACTAAACAAAGGAAGAATTTTAAAAGCATAAGGGAAAAAGGTCAAGTAACATATAAAGGCAGGCCTATCAGAATTACATTCTCACCACAGACTATGAAAGCTAGAAGATCCTGGGCAGATGTCATGTAGACCCTAAGAGAACACAAATGCCAGCCCAGGCTACTATACCCAGAAAAACTCTCAATTACCATAGGTGGAGAAAACAAGATATTCCATACAAAACAAAATTTACACAATATCTTTCTACAAATCCAGCCCTACAAAGGATAATAGATGGAAAACACCAACATAAGGAGCAAAACTACAGCCTAGAAGAAGCAAGAAAGTAGTCTTTAAACAAATTCACACAAATCTAATTCCACCTCTTAAAACAAAAACAACAGGAAGTGACAAATACTTTTTCTTAATTTCTTAATATGAAAACCAATATTACCAACATATTCAAATTGATTGAAATCCAAAAATATGAGGAATTAGAAATTTGTTGATTGTCATCCAATGGCCTCTCTAATTTGGTACTTGGATCAATAGGTCCAATATTGTACAATCCATATACATTTTCAGCTTGTTTGTATGTGACAGTGTCTTGCTATGTACAACATAATGGTCTTGAAATCTTGATTCTCCTATCTCAGCCTCTCTATTAGTAGTATTGTTTATTTCATGTTTTTATGCTATACTATGGTTTACAGAACATATTCCACACTTCAAAAGTATTTATACAGCTAAAAGAAATGCAGACAATGAAATTGGGAGGTGGCTTGTAAGAGAACAACAAAGAAGGAGACTGAATCTTGACATTTGTAACTATTGTATCACGTTTGAAGAAGAGGAATTTATAAGTTACTCTTTCTCTGAGATGAATGCTCACTTCAGTGGATGGTTGTGAGCCTCTACATCTGTATTAGTCATATACTGTCAGAGCCTCTCAGGAGATAGCTATATTAGGCTGGCTTGTCCTTCCTTCAGTCTCTGCTCCATAGTTAGTCTCTGTAACTCCTTCCATGGGTATTTTGTTCCCCCTTTTAAGAAGGAATGAAATGTCCAAATTTTGGTCTTCCTTCTTCTTGAGTTTCTTGTGGTTTGTGGGTTGTTCTTCCTGTATTCTAAACTTCTGTGCTAATAACCACTTATCAGAGAGTGCATACCATGTATGTTCTTTTGTGATTGGGTTACCTCACTCAGGATGATATTCTCCAGATCCATCCATTTCCCTAAGAATTTCATAAATTCATTGTTTTTAATAGCTGAGTAGTACTTCATTGTGTAGATGTACCACAATTTCTATATCCATTCCTCTGTTGAGGGACATCTGGGTTGTTTTCAGTTTCTTGCTATTATAAATAAGGCTGCTATGAACATGCTGGAGCATGTGTCCTTATTACATGTTGGAGCATCTTCTGGGTATATGCTCAGGAGTAGTATAGCTGAGTCCTCTGGTAGAACTGTGTCCAATTTCTGGAGGAATAGCTAAACTGATTTCCAGAGTGGTTGTACAAGCTTATATACAGTTAATATACAGTTAATATATATACATTTAATATTTATATTGAGAAAAACGTATGTATTTTCAGTATTGCTGTAGACAAGCATCTATGTAAGACTGTTAAATTGTTGTTTTTTATCAAACAACTTTTATAATACTCATTTTTATTATAATATTTAATAATTTTTTTAAAATATGACAAAAAAGGTCTTGTAGATATTGAAGGGGGGTCTCTGGGAGAAGTTGGAGTACAAAAGGGAAACAAGAATGTGATTTAATTCTATTTATTTAAAATATATTTTTAAATGTTAACAAATTCAGATAAATTGAAATCATGTGTCTTTTCTCATCATAATGCAATAAAACTTAAATCAATAAAAAGAATAAAACATTAAAAATAAAATAAATCTGGAACTAAAAAAAAAGCTTGATCTATTCTATGGTTATTTAGAAAGCAATTGTGCTAACCACTACAACCCTAATATCATGGGCATTTATGTAGCCATTTTTATAATATGCTTTTTCTTTTGTACCTTAAGAATGTTTCTAAAACAATATTTATACCATATGTTAGAAATTTGTGCATGGATAAATATGAACCATCTGTGTACCTGGTGCTCATAGAGGTCAGAAGAGGAAAATATATTCTCTGGAATTGGAGTTACGGATAGTTTTGACACAAAATGTAGAGCTGGGAATCAAACCCAGGTCCACTTTTCTATAAGAATATTCCTATATTTTCTTATTATTTTTTAGGTTTTTAAAATTCTGTAATAAATTGTTACAAACCAATTTTATTCATTTTTGAGATTATAATTACATCATTCCTCTTTTTGTTTCCTTCCTCCACACCTCCATATAACTCTCCCAATCCTTTCAAATTTATGGTCATTTTTTTTTATTAATTACTGTTAGACACACAGACAGGCACACATACACATGTATAAATTCCTGAATATAACCCGCTCACTCTACGTAATGTTATTTACTTATGTTTTTAATACTGACCATTTAGCACCAGACAACCAATTGGTGTGTTTTTCCCTGAGAATAAAGATTTCTTCGACTCTCAGCAAACTTTAGTTATCTGTGGTATTTCTGTGTGAGGTTGAGGCTTTAGTTTTTTCCCTACTCACTTTGGATTGTTGGCTGTTGTCCTCGATCAGCTCACATTTGACAGGTAATGGTGATGTGACTTTGAGTATACCTTCTGATCTTACAAGGAGACACATTCTCACAGCAAAGTATCTGTTCCTCTGGGTTTTGTAATCTTACCGCCCTCTCTTTCTCAGAGTATCCTGAGCCTTAGGCACAGAGGATGTTTTATAGATACATCCATTGGGAACGGGCTCTACTACTCTACACTACTTGGTTTTTGTGTATGTCTCTTCATCTGATGCAAAGAAAAGTTTCCTAGATAGGTGTTATGACTACACTTATCTGTGCATATAAGAACACATATTTAGAATATAGTTACTTGTTATGGTTATTTAGTGTTGTGACCTTTTAGGATGTTCTCCAATATCAAAGACTAATTCATAAGCTCTGCGCAGTTGGTTATTTTTCCAGTACCAGGCATGGATTCCCTCTTGGTCTTCAGTCCAATTAGAGAGTTACTGGTTACCACGAGGCTGCTGCACCCTTAAGGTTATTATGCCATGCTGTCCGTCTTTTGTGCTCCATAGACATCATAGCTGGGTAGGACGGTTGGGTGTTTCCCTCCTGTAGAAGTTTGCCTGGCATCTTGTGGTAACAGGAAAGCCAATCCTCAGGGAAGAGGCATCCAGCTCAGGGTCTTCTGGGCACTGTATCAGAAGTGCAAAGAATCTTCAGGAGTAGGGATTTAACGTCCATCTTGAGGATAACCAAAGGCAGCAGCATGCGCTGTAGGTGCCGAGAGTTTCTTATGCAACTTTGATCAACAACTCAAAAGAAAAAAAAAATCATTTAAGCTATCTATGTGTGCTTATACACTGACTTATGTGAGGGTTAATGGATAGTTTCCTGTCACATTAAAAAATGGATTCTGAGGTGAAGTTATTCCAAATTCTATACACAGGATGGATGGAGTAGGACTGAAGTGTCACAAGATTGGCTGTTGGACAGTTACTACAATGATCATGCAAATTCTTTACGCTCTCTGATTTCTGAATGCCTCTAAATATATCTATTGATTAATAAATAATTCATACAACTTTATGAAGTACTCAGATGCATGCTACCTCCTGGAAGATATATGACCCGGCTGCTGTTTATAGCTAAAGTCAGTAGCCAGAATGCAAACATCATCTGCATAGTGTCAACTCTTAATATTCCCAGAAGCTGGGGAAGAAAATGCTAGTAACTATGACATAATTCAGAAAAGAATATATTTATAAAATTTATTGGCTATCCGTATTTATTCTTGATCCAGCAAATTTTTATCCTCTTCTTGGAAAATTTCATTAAATAGAAGGTTTTTTTTAATAGTTATGTGACAAGTATTTATTAATACTCATTTTAAAGGTAGTATTAAAGTTATAGGAGCTGTGATATTCCTTTTTTTCTGTAAGAATTCTTTCATGGATTTTATTGCAGAGCTTTCCTGCTTACTATTCTATTTATAACCATAATCCATTTTGAATTGATTTTTCTGTGAATGGTGTGAGATGTCAGTGATGATTTGCTTTTATGTAGAACTCTCCAGTTGATCCAGAACCTCTTATGGGAGTTTAAAAATATAAAATTTCGCAGTTTTAGTTTGGCTTTGATCATAAATAAAATATTGCCACAGACATATTTTGGATTTGCTGCTTTGGTTTTGTTTGAGGATTTCTGATATGTCTAAAAAGACCAGAATGCACTTTAATATTTCTGCCTTTTTTCGATTCTGATTCACATGATAATTGAGGCAAGTATGGAGATTTGCCTATGGATACTTTATTACATGACATTTTAGGAAGTTTTCTGAAGTTGATATATGTTAGGGGAAATATTATATTTTCAGTAGACATTTGCTGAGATGTTTAAAGCTCATGTATCAAATATCTCTTATTTTTAATTAAAAAAAGAGAATATACACAAATTAGAAATAAGGACTAAAGAGCACCCTGCTACTGGTAATTAAGTAAAGATAGTAGACAGATGTGTACAGGTGTCTAGTTGTAATGTCTAGGTATTTTACAGTACATTGGAAAGTTGGCAATAAGATCAATATTCTTATAACAACTACAGATAACACTATTGATAATGCTATAGAAAAATAATGTAAAAATTGCTCCGTACAAAATAGAGTATTATTTGTAAAGATAAGAAATTAGTCATAATTTAACTCCCTTTAGCAGTTTGTACTCAAGTTATTTTGACAGACAATAAGGTAAATAACTAATAGTCAAAATTAAACATGAATAAAATGTTTTAGAAAAATTAATGAGATTAAAATTTATTTGAAAAGAAACAATTATGAGTATGAAAATTATATCTGACATAAGAAAGTGTACAGTCTTTAGAAATGTGCTCCCAAATTTTATGTATGTAAAACAGTATAATAATCCAATCAATCTTTTTTGACTTTATTTACTTTGGCTTAACTATAATTCAGAAATAAAATAAATCTATTTATTATTTTATATATTTGATAAAATAATTGTGTTTATGATAAAGTTTACTTATTCAAAGATCTTATTAAGAAATTTGCATTATAGAAAACACATATAATAAATTAAAAAAGACTGAACTAATTTCTAAAGAAGGCTATATAAATAATATTAGAAAGAATGTCACATGACATGTAACATTGAAAAACTAATTATTTTGTCTTTTTTTAAATAAATAAAATTCTGAACAAATTTCTGTTAATATTTTTGTAATAGATTGTAATAAATAGGTGTGTTTGGAAGAAATATTTTAACATAAACAATGTATTTAATTTTTATAGAGTTGTAGTATCCAACCAATAAATATAACTTCTCAAAAATCAAAAGACATTCATTAGTACCTGATAAACAGGTGACAATAAAATCTCTCTATCATAGTACTATGCTCATAGAAAAGAAGATCATAAAATGTACCACTGGCATAAAACAAGTTTTATAAAATGCTTACTATTTCCAACTATTACACAGACTTGTTGGTTACATTTGAACTAGGTTTGGGGGGTGCTTTTTGTTGTTATTGTTGTTTATTTGTTTGTTTTTGTTTTTTAGTGTTGTTGTTCTTTACATTTTTATGAGACAGGGTCTCATTATTTCTATCTGTTTGGAACTCACTAAGTAGATCAGTCTTGCCTAAAACCCACAGAGAGATCCACCTGCTTCTGCTTCCCAAGTGCTGAGATTAAAGGCTTCACATTTTATGTTCTGTTTTATTGAACCTGATTATATTCTATTTAGATATAAATAAGACGTGATTATTTTGGATTTTATTTTATATGAATTTATTTCTATTAAATACTTTTTCCCTATGAAGTTGTAAAGACTAATCTTGGTTACCAGCTTGGCAGACCTGGGAAGAGAGAACCCCAATTGAAGAATTACCTACATCCGATTATTCTGTGGGTATGTCTGAGTACTATTTTCTTGATTGGTAATTGAAGAGATCCTACTGTGTGTGGTATCATCCACAGATACTCCATGGCTGTGTAACGAAGATAGCTAAACTTGAGCATAAAATCAAACCTGTAAGCATAGTTCCTTCATGGATTCTGATTTAGATTTTGTCTCCAGTTTCTGCTTGAGATCCTACCTTTACTTCATTTGATGATGGTCTCCTATGAGCTGTAAGCTGATAGAAACCTTTCCTCTCCAAGTTGCTTTTGAAATCAATTATGTATCGTCCATAAACTTTTATTCAGAAAAAAAAATGTTTATTTTTCTAGCTCCTAATGAAGCTTGGGGTTTGAGTGGCATCATATGCCAGGGTTTACTACTGATGGAACTTTCTGTATTAAATAAAATGTTTCCTCACATGGTTTGCTGTCACTCTTGTGTAGTATTGCCACTGCGAGCATAGGTGCCCTTCACTGGACAACTACTGGAGGAAAAAACGTAGTATGATTAAGGCTGTGAATATTTTTGATGGCCAATTCATATTTTTCTGTTTTTTGTTTGTTTGTTTTGTGTAATCTATAAAAGGTGGAGCAATGCATCTGGATAATTCAAGTCCCAACTGTTTATACCCTCTTATTAAAATGATGTGATGAGCAAAGATATGTATGTGTCTTCAGCAACTGATTTTGTAGTAAATACAGAAAGCATATGTTTCTCTTGAAAAAAAAAATAAGAATACAACAAACAGGTATAGTGTTTTCAGAGTTTTTACTGACAGACATTTTATTCTACAGTTGATCACATATTTACTTAATATCAGACATATTTAACTAGTATAATAAGCTCTAAAGATGAGAATGCATCCTTTTAGATAATATTAATGCTGCATAATAAATTATATCAAAGAAATAACTCCTTGTAACATTTGAGAATGCAAAGCTTATTATAATGGCATCATTTTGATACAGAAAAATGCTGATATAACTATTATGTTGATAATTTGTTACAATAAGTGGAATTAAGATTTGTTTAACAAAAATGAAGTGAGCATGAATTTGAAATATCATTGAAATGGAAGACTATACTTTGCACATTTTTCTCCTTCTAATCTAACTTCTGAGGGAAGATAAAAATGTTAAGTCAATTAGAATTCCTCACAATTTCAAAGATTCTGTATTTCATTTTCAGTCCTTGAGGATGGAGACACTTAAAGTTGACTAGCCAATTGCATGGCCTAAAACAAAAAGATAAATGGGAATAAAAATAAAAATCACAGTAGCCTCAGCTTGATTATTGGCCAAAGTAATCAAAAATTACATTTTTTCCCTAGAATTGTTCCCATCTAAAATAAATACAAGGACAAAAATGGAGCAGAGATTGAAGAAAAGGCCATCCAGTGACCAGCCTAACTTAGGATCCATTCCATGGGCAGGCACCAGACCCTGACATTATTACTGATACCACATTGTGCTTGCAGACAAGAGCCTGACAGGGTTATTCTCTGAGAGGTTCTACCAGAAGCTGAGTGAGACGGATGCAGATACTCATAGCCAACCATGGCACTGAGGTCAGAAATCGCTATGGAAGAGTTCAGGGAAGGATTAAGGATCTGAAGGGGATTGCAACTCCATAGGAAGACCAATAGTATCAATTAACCCAGACTCCTCAGAGCTCCCAGAGACTAAGCCACGACCAAAAAGCACACATGGGCTGGGACATGGCCCCAGGCACATATGTAACAGAGGACTGCTTTGTCTGGCCTCAGAAGGAGAGGATGCACCTAATTCTATAGAGATTTGATGTCCCAGGAAAGGAGGATGCATGGGTCAGGGAGCACCCTCTCAGAGGCAAAGGGGAGGCAAGATGAGTAAAGAAACCTTGGAAGGAGGATCGTGAAGGGGGACAACATTTGGAATGTAGAATATATTATTACAGTGTTATATCTGTGTGCGTGTCATAATGAAGCTCATTATTTGTATGCAAACTAAAAAAAAATAAAAAAATAAAAAAATAAAAAAAATAAAAAGGCACAGCAGATGGAAACATAAGGACCATGTTTATAACTATTTAGTCATTAATTATCCAAAATCATTTTAGGAAAGAGCATAAATATGAACAGATTTTCAAAAGAATGAGTGCTTGACAATATCAAATACAAGCAAATATGGTCATAGAGACTAGTTGCAAGATGATCATTGAAACAGGAAACAATCGTCCATTTTGAGATCATTACGCAGGTTCAGTTTCTAGACTTTAAGAATGACTTCAGGTAAAAATCAATGTCTAACTGAAGGTTAAGATGACGAGAACTAGTAGGTTTAGAAATAATCTGTGGTGTGGAGTCGATTCAGTTAGCAAAACGCTTGTTACGAAGACCTCAGTTCAATCCCTAGGATTCAAATAAAATGCCTGACACAGTAGCCTGTTTCTATAACCTCAGCATATTTTTTTGACTAGTTATTCAAGAATCACTTCAGAGTAGACACATTGTATCAAGACATCAGGTACAGAATGACTGAGGAAGAGACTTGATGTTGGCTTGTGGCTTCTACATGTACTCAAATACATATATGCACACACTCATGAATATTCAAACACATCATACATACACGAAGTCAATAAAATACAATGCAATTTTATTTTAATATGAAATGTATCCTATACACTCACATTCTGGGGACTTATTTGACAACTGGTGGGCCTTGGGGAAACTAACTGGATAATGAGAGCTCTGGCCTAATTGTTAATACTTTGATAAATTCATAATATATTGGAATTATTTGTAGCTGGTGGAAAGTAGTAGATAGCACCTTTTTAGAGTCTATGCCTAGTGAGAATTTATTTTTAAATTATGACACCTAAGTGTTTTATTTAGATAACATTTTCAAACATAGAGGACATAGGTTTTATCCAAGGATATTGGTTTGTCCACATATCTTCAAGAATCCAATTAAAAGGACTAAATTAATAAATAAAATTAGAAAAAAAAGATTTATTTAATGTGGCCACATTGAAAGAAGGACAAAGAAATTCAATGAGCCCCTCAAGTCCATCTTCATGTGTCTTAAGATGAGATTAAAGTTTAAATAACTGGCTAGGAACTTGCATATCTAACCAGGTTTTTGGTCTATACTAACCTGTCAATGACATTTAAATTGCTTTTTGGGAAAGAAAAGTGTGAAGAGGATTCAGGCTCTGCTGTCCTAAGTTTTCTTCTTCTTTGTTTGTTTGTTTATTTTTCCCTCTCAATACAAGATTACTAAGGGGATCTCAATTTCTTGTGGTCTTACAGCTAAACTGTCTCTTTCTAACATATTCATTTCTATCAGGTCCATTACAATAACCCCTACTGCTTAATTTTGAATTCTAGTTAATTTTCTCTGCATAAAAACAATGACTAAATTTGTATTTCTTCTTAAAATATACCAGTAGATAGTTTACATAATTGTATTTTTTATCTATCTACCATCAAATTTACCAATAGGTTTTTTGATTAATCATGGTGTTTGGGTCATATAGAGGGTTTGCCATTTACACGGCATTACTCTTTAAATTGAATTTCTTTAAGCTGGACATCATCCTTCGGACTCACAAATTCATGCATAGCCAAATTAGAGCAAAGTAGTATATTGCATATGTCAGATCCAAAAGAAACTCATGAAAATGGATAGCTGTGGTACTTATTAGCTTACCAACGCCCACGCTTGTCTTCAGGTTCACTCAGTGCCAGTAATTCTGCCCAGCTGTTCTCACCTTGCACCTCACCCTGAACTCCTGCAGCTCATGGGTTTCCCTTCCCCTAGTTTCTCTTTCCTAAATAACCCTGCCATTTGGGGCATGAGCTTTTTGGTCCTCTCTCTTTGCCCTGTCTCTCTTGCTCCTCTCACTTGATCTTCCTCGTTCTCTCCTCCACCTCCTTTCTCATGGTCTGCTTCAGTCTGCTGGCCATATCCCGTCTACTACTTCCTCTCCCTGCTCTGGACTCTTCCAGATGCTTCGGGCTTTATACTCTCTCATATACACAATTAAAACCTTCTCCTCAACTCTACCTAACTTGGAGTGGTCATGTCCAAATTTATACAGCCAGGGTCCAAACATTTAGTCTGCAAAGCTACCGTTAAATTAGTTAGGAATTACTAAACTTAGAGCAGACTTAGATTACTAAAAGCACTCCTTTAAAACTTTATTTTTACTTGGCAAAAATGATAATTGTTACTGTATGGCATCAACAAAAATGTGAAGTAAGCATGAAATCAGCTCAGGACTCTTTGGCTACCACAGAGGCTAGATTAAAAGCAGTTGAAAGACTTATGAAAAACATACCATTAGAGTAATTTTAAGCTTCTGTATTCTAAAACCTATTTCTTAAAGTGGTATTTTTTGTTCTTTTGGTATCATTGGCTAGATACGTTCTTTCTCTCATCTGTTCTCTTCCTGCCTTCATTTCCTACAGTGGGGTTCATGGCAGCTGCCTAGCAGACCTTTCTGAACACAGTTTCACCTCTACTAATACGCACTCCGATGCCAGATTAATCCTTCTAAAATACTATTTTCACTGCACTAATCTTCTTCATAAGCCTGCAAAATCCCCTAATGGCCTGTCACATTGAGTTCACATTCTTATGCTTGTCTTATCAGAAATTCAGACACATGAATTAATTTTTACTTTTGCTTTAGCTCCTCTGAGAATCCCCAGACTGCTGCCTTCCTTGATTCATATTGAAACAGACGAGGATGGTGGAAAATGACCTATAGAATTAAAGTAGGAGAGAGAGAGGAGGGAGAGAGAGTGTGTGTGTGTGAGAGAGAGAGAGACAGAGAGAGACAAAGACAGAGATGGAAAATGAAAGAAAAACAAAGAAAACTAATAAGGACCTAAGATGAATGTGTCTGACAAAGTAGGAACATTGGAGCTAGAAAGCTGTGTTGTAAAGCAGGGACATTGGAGCTAGAAAGCTGTGTTGTAGTTGTGTGGAGGAAATTGGCAACATTGTAAGGAAGGGGCTTATCCTGATCATGTAGGGGAGACATGAGTCAACTATCAATGAAGCAGAACTGCAGGGACAAATACTATGAGTAAGATGTTATTGATTTATCAAGTTTTTTTTATTAATGCTTCTGTAAGGAGCTTTAGTTAACTTTGTTAGGCAAAATTTGCATTACATCTGTCACCTTGTTTAGTAAGCTCGTAAGACTTAAGCTTGCATTTCACTATAGTTTGAAAGTGACATTATTACAGAATAGAGTCCTATGGATCAAGGTTTGTATCTTTGCTAAAATATCCATATTGGTATAAGTTAGGGAAGTCCTTCCAGAGTGGCCCTGATACCAAGGAAATCAAGATTTCTCCCTCTGGGTTCATTGTCACATTAAAAATTTAAGAATGGACCCAAGGGGAAGGTGGGGACCAATATAGTTAGAGTTTAAATGAAAATCTACCATAACATGCAAGCTGTGAAACCCAGGAAGCTGCCCAAAGGAGGAAAATGAAGAGGAGGAGACAAAGCCATGTTGCTAGAATGAAGCAGGCATAGAGCTCAGCCATAGCAGCTACTTGGTGGGGAAAGTACTTTAGAAAAAGCGCAAAACAAACAAACAACAACAAAAATTGAGGAATCCCAAAGTGTTGGGAAAAGCCTAGCTTTGAAACGAGGCAGAAAAACAGACAGTGGCCTTGCTTTTCTAAGTAGTTCACTTATGGACATACCAGTAATTCAGAACAGCTGTCAGGCTTACAGATCTACATGACCAGAGTCTTGTGAGCCACTGCCTGAGCGATAGGGATGCTGGGAATGCAAAGTACACTAGCCCATAATAGAGCTAAGTAGTCTATGTATTCAGCATGGTTTAAGGGAAGCCTGCTTTCCTGGGGTTCTCGGGTCAGGCCATTGACTTACTTAACTTGAATGTTAGGGCCAGAGGTTTAACAGTTTGATCTCTGACCAAAACAAAATAGTTTTTCTATAATAGGCTCCAGTAATCCTCTCACATAAGCATTAGCCTATAGTCAACTGCAGAAGCACTAGCCTATAGTCAACTGCAGAAGCACTAGCATATAGTCAACTGCAGAAGCACTATAGAAAGAATACCTTTGTATATACACTTGCAGTTTGATATTTGACATAGCGTTTCTTTTTCATGAAATTCTTCCATTTTTTTTTCTGGGTGGTTATTAGAATAAGACAATAGGCAGGGCAGGAAGAAAAATGGAGAGAGCATAATTAATAGGTGCTAGTTCCAGAAGGTTTTACATAAGGATTTTGAATGTTCTCACTACAAAAGAGACAGACAGACAGACAGATAGACAGAAATTATCAGGTTTGAAGATGGAGTTATATTGAACCTTAACTAAACTTTACAAAATGCATGCATACACTGAAACATCTCACAACACTTCATTAACTGATACAAATTTATGTTCTTATAAATCAGTTATCAGTTATAGCAGTTAAAAACCTAATCTGAGTGCTATATTAATTTCATGGAAACTACACAACAGCACAAAGGACTTTTGGAGGTAAGTAGAACATGATATAAAAAAGAATTTTTAAAACCATTATCAGATTGGTATGTACTTGACAGGGGAAACAAAGCTAACACTTTGTTATTACTTTTCTCATTGTTGTAGTCCAATACCAACAAGAAGCAATTTCAGGAAGGAAGGAAAGTGTGTTCTGACCTGGGACAACAAGAAGAGCATTTTCATGCCAGAGAAAACATTGTATCCATGAGAGAAGGCATGACAGCAAGGGTAGGAGTGGAGGGTGGCTGATCACATAGATTCTGTAGCTAAGGAACAGATAGTTATGAGGAAGTAGGACTGTGCTATAGAAAGTCCACCTCAAAGTGATCTGCTCCATTTCCTCCAGCAAGCTTCCACCTCCTAAAGCTTCCATAGCTTTCTCAAATAACTGGATACCAAGTATTGAAATAGATAAGCCTATGGGTGGCAACCCATATCCAAACCACATCATACATTACCGTAGAAATAAAGAAATCTTAAACTATGCTGTGTCTTTTAACATAACTCTCTCAGTACTTAAGTGAATAGTAAATCAATAGAGATATGGATGACTGGATTAACAATGTCAAATTTATGTAATTAATTTACATGCTTGAGCACTATCAGAACCACTGAAGTACTTGGTGGCAAATATATGAAGTTATTTCCATGGAGAAACAACTAATATTTGAACCTATAACACTGAAATATTTTGTCATTTGTATACTAACATATTAATGTGACATATCTCATATCTTAGACAGACATCAACTCAGATTGTACTGTACACTTTAAAATTGTAGACTATACACTATTGTATTGTAGGCTGCACAATTGTACTCTAGGCTGCACAAATGTAACATATCTAGGGACAAGTACTTTGATGAACTTTCATTCAATGAAGATTTTTCTAAAATTACAACACAAATAGCAGAATAACTTAAAAATAATTTGGTAAGTTTGGTCTTACCAGTTGTCGGCTTTCTACCTTTGACAGACATGGTTAGAGAGAGAATGTATTTTCAACGCTTTCAAGTCTTAAATCTGAAAATGGGTTTGCACCAGAATGTATTGAAAGCTTAATCTCAGTATTAAGGATTAAATCAGAGCAAATTTGAATAAAGCACAAAATTTCTGAATAGATCCTCTGTAAAGAAAACGCAAAGATAGTAAATAAGTACACTAAAATTTTGTTCAATATCATTCATCACTACAAACACAAAGACACATCACTGCACACCTCTACAGTGGCCAAAGCAAGGTAAGAATCAAAAGCACACTCACTCACTTAGAGTACCAGAAAGTTTCCTGTTTTGTCAGTTGATAGAATTCTAAATGTGTCAGCCATTGTGGGACAGGAATTGACAATTTCTCATAAACCAATGGAGGCATGTTGCAAGGCTTAGCACCTAAGTGAATTACATCAGGGTTGTGTTTACAGAAAACTGGTGTCAGTTTCATTGATGGGAATGAAAATTAATAACTACTTGTGTTTTCATCAACAGGTAAACTAATAAACACTGTGGGACATGGATTCAGTGGCTAATTTTTAATTAAAACCAAATAGCGTGTGTTGTATTATGTTTCACCATGGTATTTTGAAACAAAAACATGTTGATTCCCCTCCTTCATCTTCTCCAGCAGCCTCCCTCCTGTCCTGCCCTCACCTTCTCCTACAGCCTCTCTCCCTCTCCTCTTTCCTTGTACTCCTCTACCCCCACATAGCCTCCTTTCTGCTTCTAAGCCACAAATATCCAATCAATAGAAATGAATTATTGATTTTTCAAGAACATTGATGAAAATTTAATGCATTTTACTAAGTGAACCAAACCTAATGCATAGAAATATATTTAGTTTTACTTCCATAAAATTGTGAGGAATATAACTATCAAGATTATAACTATCTAACCAGACAAGTAGTTGCCAGATATGGGTCAAGATGAGATGATGAGATACTGAATCAAAAGAGGGTTTTTTGTTTGTTTGTTTGTTTTTTAAGGGAATGAGGATATATCATTTAGGAATATCGTGTTGTATCAAAACTATAGAAATGTTTCCTATAAACACACATTTTCAATGTATATTCACTTTAAAGCATAACAAGAATGTGGATAAAATTCAGGATTAAGAACATACTATAAATAAAATCTTACTTTTTGTCTTTTTTTTTTTCCGAGACAGGGTTTCTCTGTATAGCCCTGGCTGTCCTGGAACTCACTTTGTAGACCAGGCTGGCCTCGAACTCAGAAATCTGACTGCCTCTGCCTCCCAAGGGCTGGGATTAAAGGCGTGTACCACCGCCTGGCCAAAATCTTATTTTTTATTAGATATTTTCTTTATTTACATGTCATATGATATCTCCCTTCCCAGTTTCTCCTCTGAAAAAAAGAAAAATAAAAAATAAAACAAAATGAAACAAAACCCTGTTCCCTCCCCTCTCCCCCTGTTCAACATCCTTCCTTAGTCATCAGGGAAATGCAGATCAAAAAACCCTGAGATTCCACCTCATACCAGTCAGAATGGCTAGGATAAAAAACTCAGGTGACAGCAGATGCTAGAGAGGTTGTGGAGAGAGATAACATCTTATTGTTAAGGAGAAATAAAACTAAGAGAATGTCATTGAAGAAATGAGGAAGAAAGGATCTGAGTAAATGAGTAAAAATGGTCTTGTGAGTGTTGTATACAGTTAAATACAAAAAACAAAACAAAACAAAACAAAACAAAACTGTGAACACTACTATACTGCTTTCTTGGTAAGTCTCTTTCCCTCTTTCCCAAAGTGTATTGTTGATGGAGGTAGTAATTGTATGCCTGCTAGAGTTTACCTAATAAGTACATACATGATAGATAAATGGAACGAGATTTCTAGTAGAGTAAAAAGCTATGGGCCACCAAGGAAAGGCTGTAGGGAATTCTATGTGTTGGATCAGAGCCAGAGATATTTACTTTAATATATTTACAAATAGATATTGTACTACCAGAAGGTAGACGTGAAGATATAGAATGTATTATCTTGGGAGAAACTAGAGACAATGATGTTCTAGCAATAACAAGTTCACCAAGCTCAGGAGTTGTAAATATAGCTATTTGTTGGGCCCAATCATCTGTCTAATCACCTTACACAGATACGCCTATACTTACATACATATGGATATTGAACAAAATCCCAAATGCCAGCACAGAAATGACTCACTCATTCTGGATGAAAAATAAGCTTCAACTTTTATTGCATAAAGAAAAAGTTTGTACCCTTTTATTGTTAAACGAATTAAATGCAAGTCTGTAAGCACAAAACATTCTGCTCTTTAGTAAGACTAAGTTTGCTTTACTGTTAAGAAAAGAACCTGTTCCTTCTCATGGTAGAGAAGCCTGCCTGCTCTTTCTGCTCTCTCTGTAACTCTCCTTTTGTCTCTCTTTCTCTCTGCATTATGCAGAGTGCTCTCTACTTCTTAAAGTCTGCTCTTTTCTTCTGCCACCTAATGTCATCACTCCTAATTTTTGTACCTTGTTCAGGAGAATAGATCACATGGTATCTTTTTCAAAAGGTCACCATAAGCTTAAACATAAATTCAAATCATAAATTGAATAAGAAGTTTACATCACCTGAGGTTTTGATCTTAGCCATTCTGATTGGTGTAAGGTGGAATCTCAGGGTCGTTTTAATTTGCATTTCTCTGATCACTAAGGACTTTAAACTTCTTATCCATTCCTCAGTTGTGAATTCTCAGTTTAGTTCTATACCCCATTTTTTGATTGAGTTGTTTGTTTGTTTTTTTGTTCCTTGAGTTCTTTATATATTTTGAATATTAGCCCTCTGTCAGATGTGGGGGTAGTGAATTTTTTTCCCAATCTGTAGGTTGCCAATTTGTCTTATCTACTATGTCCTTTGCCTTACAGAAGCTTTCCAGTTTCATGAGGTATTATTTATCAATTCTTGACCTTAGAGCATGAGCCATTCGAGTACTGCTTAGGAAATTTCCCCCTGTGCCAATGAGTTCAAGGCTCTTTCCCATTTTCTTTTTTGTTAGATTCAGTATATCAGGTTTTATGTTGAGGTCCTTGAGATCCACTTGGACTTGATCTTTGTACAAGGTGACAAATATGAGTCTATTTTTGTTCTTCTACACACAGACAGCCACTTACATAGCACCATTTATAGAAAATACTTTTTTCCACATTGTATATTTTTGGCATCTTTGTCAAAAATCAAGTGACCATAAGTGTGTAGTTTTATTTCTGGGTCTTCAATTCTATTCCATTGATCAACATGTCTGTCTCTGTACCAATACCATGCAGTTTTTATCACTATTGCTCTGTAATAAGACTTGAGGTCAGGGATGGTGATTCCCCCAGTTGTTCTTTTATTGTTAAGAATTGTTTTAGCTATTCTGAGTTTTTTGCCTTTCCAGATGAATATGAGAATGCTCTTTCCATGTCTTTGAAGATTTTGATGGAGATTGCATTGAATCCATAGATTGGCTTTGGTAGGGAGCATGGGTATGGGAGATCTCTCTATTTTTTGAGATCTTCTTCGATTTCTTTCTTGAGAGACTTCATAAAGATCTTCTACTTCTTTGGTTAGAGTTACCCCAAAATATTTTATATTATTTGTGGCTATTGTGAAGTGAATTTTTCCCTAATTTCTTCCTCAGTCTGTTTATCATTTGTATAAAGGAAGGCTACTGATTTATTTGAGTTAATTTTATATCCAGCCACTTTGCTGAAGTTGTTTATCAGCTGGAGAGTTCTCTGATAGAATTTTTGGAGTCGTTTATGTATACTATTATATCATCTGCAAATAGTGATAACCTTTATTTCTTCTTTACCAATTTGTATCCCCTTGATCTCTTTTTGTTGTCTTATTGTTCTAGCTAACACTTCGAGTACTACAGTGAATAGATATGGGGCGAGTTGGCATCCTTATCTTGTTCCCGAATTCACTGGGATTGCTTCAAGTATGTCTCCACTTAGGTTGATATTGGCTGCTGTTTTGCAATAAATTGCTTTTATTACCTTTAGGTATGAGCCTTGAATTCCTGAACTCTCCAATATTTTTAACATTAAAGGGTGTTGTATTTTGTTAAATGATTTTTCTGCATCTGAGGAGATGATTATGTAATTTTTTTCTTTGAGTTTATAGAGTGGGTTACATGAATGGATTTTCATATATTGAACCAATCTTGCATCCCTGGGATAAGTCTACTTGATAGTGGTGATGGTTTTGATATGTTATTGAATTCAGTTTGCAAGAATTTTATTGAGTATTTTTGCATTAATATTCATAAGCAAGATTGGTCTGAACTTCTCTTTTTTGGTTGACTCCTTGTGTGGTTTAGGTATCAGAATAATCGTGGCTTCATAAAAGGAGTTAGTAGTGTTCCTTCTGTTACTATGTAATGGAGTAGTTTGAGGAAAATTGGTATCAGGTCTTCTTTGAAGGTCTGGTAGAATTTTGCACTAAATCCATCTGGCCCTGGGCTTTTTTTTGGTTGAGAAGTTTTCAATGACTTCTTTTATTTCCTTGTGTGACATGGGCCTGTTTAGGTAATTTACCTCCTCTTGATTTAACTTAGGGGTGAGATAAAATATGGAGTGAAAAGAATAAATGAATTAATGAAAAAACAAAACTTGTGATTCTTTGCCCTACTATCAGTAAATTTCTTTCTACTTGGGAAAAGAAAAAGAAGTTTACATAAGAAATGTTTACATGTATTTCATTAACACTAGTTATCTGTCTAGAAATTCATTATCTGTCACTAGCTCCACAGGTTTATCGAGACTCTAAAACTATAATTCTTGTATCTAAGTTAACATTGATGTTTTATATAGATAAACCAAGTCAATATTTTATCTTATCTCCTTCCACCTACAATAAATCACTCATTTTCAGTTTATGGCCTTTAGTTAGTTGCTTTACAGCCTAAAGGAATATACCTTTAAATTGTAAATGCCTGTTTTTGTATCTCAGAAATAATTAGCTCATTGCACTTGAAGACTGGTAGAGGTCTATTGGCAATTTTGATATCAGGCAGAGTCCTAATTGCAGCCCTAATTATAAAGGGCTTAATAGCTACTAGTATAATTTAAGGAATTCTTATAGAATCATTATTAGGAATTATGAAATCATCAATTTTTCTATATAGCATCACTAAGATAGCACATCTTTGTTGATCTGCAGAAAATCTGCCAATAGGGTAGGCTAATCCCCAGGGATTATTATACTAATTTAATAATGATATAAAAGGCATATTAGCAGGAATCAAATCATGAAACGTTGGCCCCTGAGGCTTGCATATAAAGGATCATTCTTCACACTGCACAGTATATGTGAACCCATCTCAAGATCACCTGCTAGCCTTTACATAGCCTCTCCTAGATGGCTTCTGACAAGCTATATAAATAAGTGAATCTTAAGTGATATAAACAAACAAACCAATAAATAGAATGGGACAGTAATATCTCTCAAATATAAACAAGTAAATTAGAAGGTCTAGAGATAATTCTACGATCTGTGTGGTAGTGAGAGACATTTTTAGGGCAACGGAGAGCATTTGTAGCTTCAACATGACTCTGACATGATACTACGAATACGTGGGTTTAGCTAATTTCAGAATTTCTTCAGTAGTCCTACTTTTTTTGGAGTGAATATTAATTCCTTGTCCTTGAATGTAGATAGTCTTCCCCAATCAATCTACAATATAGAGAACTGGGGAGGATAACAATAAGTAGCAATGGATATTGATACTCTGCATTGGATTCTCCAACAGAAGAGAATATAGAAAATTTCTGGAAATCTAATAAATCAATGTAATTTATTTAGTTAATAATGTTGAATTAATGTTGTTTTATTGCTTTTGAGAAATCATTACTATTCTATAAGATGCTATAAAATAAATTCCCTATTATAAAATTAAAGCTTGTCTGAAAATCTAAAATCACTTCAAAATTGTACTGATGAAATAAAAGCAATTGTTCTTTTAACTACAGAACATTTTCACTTAATTGATTTAAATTTATGCTTAAGAGTGTTTTTACTTTAATTTGTTAAAAAGTTGGTCTTAAATGAGTTTTTAACACAAATATGAGACCAGTTTTAATTAAATGCTATCATTATAAATAACACAATTAGCATGAAAAATTTGACAAGGAGAAAGAACTTTTTTCATTTAAAATTTATTTCTTTATCTTTTCTGAATATTATAACTCTGCTTTCTAAAAGATATAGATCTCTACCTGGTTGAAAGTACATTGAAATTCTTTGTGATTTTGGACTGGGCTTGGTTACTTAGCTTAAGTATATTTTCTACAATGTCAATTGCTTATGCATTTTATAGATTCAAGACTTGTATCTAGCTTTGGAAATATGAGAAAAATTGTTGTAAATCTTCTGTAACAATCATCTTGTAGCCCTATATCTTATTAATGTTAGATATAGAAGTAGAAATTCAATTTCTTGGACATTTGTTAAGTATATATTAAACTTTAACAAATGGCTGAGTACATTTTGAAAGTAGATTTAAAAATATTTCTCCTAATAACTTATTGGAGTTAAGTTTTCCCAAATGTTTATCAACTCTTAGTATTATCATACTTTTAGTATTTAAGACATCAAGGACTGTATAGCATTAGCCTATTGCAGTATCTTTGCATAATATGTTCTTCAGCAACTTTAATTGGTTTTTAAATCTTTATTTTATCTTATTAAATATGTTTGTAATTTTAATGTTATTATGCTTTCTTTTCTTCTAAGGGTTTTATTAATATTTTCTACATATAAAGCTTTTATCACATATATGTGTATCCAAGATAAATGTATAAACACATTCAGCATAGCATATTTGAATGTTGTGTTGTATTAACATGTTAATTCATAAGTTATTTACTAGTTTTTAATTTTCATGAAACTTGGTCTGTTATTATTTTTCTTTTCCAGTCAATGTATTTGAGCTTTAAGAAAATTTGCCTGAAGCTTATACTTTACCACTTTTATTGCATGCACATGTTCTAAATCTACTACTTTGAGAAAATCAAAAAGTTTCTATTTTTCTTTTTTGTATAAGAACACAACCATTGACCTACTCAGAATTTCATTGTCGTGGGAATAGATTAGCACAAATAGACTGTCTGCACCAAAAAGATCTAGGGTCCAAGGCTAGCCTCAGCTAGATAGTGAGATCTGAAGCTATAATGATTTCTATAAGATCTATAGCTACTATGTAGCACAAATAGTAACTCAGAATGAGTCAAACATCTAAAATGAAAGCTGATGCACAGAAACTGCTAGAAGAAAAATATACGAAGTGCCCTACATGACAGCAGTGTAGGAAAGGACTTAATAAATTGCACTCCATTCATCCAAGAATAAGAAAATAACTGATAAGTGAGATTTCATGAAACTAAAAAGCTTTTGCATAGCCAGAGAAATAATCAACTGGGTGAAGAGGAAGCTTGAATAATGGAAAGGAATCTTTGCCAGCTCTACATCTATTATAAAACATACACATAAATTATTTGATTAAATACTGGGATTCACAAAAGGCACATGGGCCTGGGTCAGAAAAAAAATTAAGAAATAGGCTGCAAGATGCACAGCATACTAAATTACAAGATGAGCCACTTAAGTGCAGTATTGTGGTCATCTGCATATTTGCAGACCATGAGCCTGTGTGCAAATACCATCATGCATTCTATACATGAGAAAAGTGAATCTGAAGAACATAATTCAAAGGGGCCCCTGAATTTTGCTTTTTATAAGATATCCTAGAAGATAAAAGAAAGTTGAAGTTATTTTAATCCTATGTAGAGTACTATCAGAGAAACAACAACATCCCTGTGTGCAGAAAACATTCCTAATCACAGTAACAGGAAAAACAGGAGCAATGGGCTTGCTTCCCAAGTAGCAGTACCTACTTATGAGAGGGAGAGGGCCAAGGGAGACAGTGGGTTTGTGAGTATATTAAAGTGTCATATTTAAATCCTATGTCCAGTAGATAGGGTGAGGGAGGGAGAGAAGGAGAAAGAAAAGTGAGGGAGAGTGGATGGCTGGTAAGAGAAAAATATATAAATGCATCATCTTTAAATCTTATGCCATTAATTTTTTTCTTTCAAGCATATGAATGTATACAAAACCCCCAGTCATGCTTAAGTGTTTCACAGACACAAAATATGCTTTTGTTTATAAAGACACACCTAAACAATAAAATTTCCTGGACCAAGGCTGCCAGGCATTTTATTCACCTGATCATTATTGGGAAAAACATAATAGAACAATGTTGATAACATAGCCTTTGCTGGCTAATTTTGTGTCAATTAGAGCAAGTGAGTCAGAAAGTGTAATGATTACCATTGCTTCTGCGTGTAACTGGAAAGGTTTTCTTTTATGATTTTAGAATTTGAATTGATCGGTTCAATTACTTTTGCAAAGTGGTTGGGTGTGCTCCATTCCCTATAATACCTGAAAAAAACAAGTCAGAAGTAAAAGTCTTGCTTTTTTTTTTTTTACATTCCTCACTACTTGATCCGAGTTGTGCCTTTTCTACTCTTGAAGTGAGTTCTACATCCTTGACTCTTCTGACTCTAGTGTACAGAAGCAAACTGAATACAACAATGGTTCTCCTGGATCTCCAGCTTACAGTTAAGTGTATCTTTGGAATATCAGCCTCCACAATCACTTAACCCAACTCCTACAAATAAATCTTTTTATATTTATGTGGATATATACACATACACAGATCTTTCTCTGTATCTCTTTTCCTTCCTTTTATTAACAAGCTTCGCTGCAAAAAAATAATAATTTAGCATACTTGAAAAGTGTACCCTCTGGTATGCATATATGTGGGAGATTAATGTTAGTTTGTCTGCATTGCTAGAGTTGCTTCTGTTTTTGTTTATTCAGATTAACCTGTAAATTATAACCTGTTGAGACATTTAGCTAATTTTGGATAACAAATACCAATATTATTAAAAACCATTAAAGAAAATGTAAGATGAGTAGATTCTTTAGTTTGCTTTTAAGCTTTGATATTACTGTTGATTGATCATAGAGCCTTGCACATGCTGTTCAAACACTTAACCAGGGAGCTATAGCTATGCCTCTTTCTAATATTTATTTGAAACACAGTCTCAATAAGTTGCTGAAGTTGGCCTTCAATTTACTTTGTAGCCCAGTCTGATCATAGGGTGACACTACTAGAACTGGCTTAAAATGGATGATACATTTTTGGATTTGATATTCAAGTTTATTACTTATTGCTGACAATTCTGAAATCAATGTGGTGTTGCTACTAAAGAAAAGGTTTTATATATATATATAATCAGTGTAAGTGTTTAGAATGATAAATATCAGATCTGCAGTAGGTGTTTTATCTCTTGAAAGGGGTCATTTGACTTAAATGCCCTTTAAACACCCAGATAATAAATAACACTCTAGTTTAGAATTCTATTTTTTTTAAGCTTTTCAAGTGTCTTGAGACCTGGATATACTTTCTGTGTAGATGAGTAATAGGTTTGTGAAGTAATATGGGTGAGTTCAGCTCACTTTCACTAAATTTGGGTTCCAAATGCTATTAGCTATTACGGGTGAGGCACGTTGAAGTTCTTCTCTATGTGTACTAGGTAGAGGTCTCACTGGAAAATACATGCATGTTCATTTAGACAAAGAATTCAGAGAATTTACTGATAAGCCCAAAGATAGTATATGATGATCAAATTAAATGAATTTTAAATGTCAAAACCATCAATATACCAGCTCTATTTAAATTCTAAAGTCATATTAATCTTTCAAGAAGATGGAGGAAAAGAATGAGGGATTGATACACAAAGATTCTGTCCAAAAACTGTGAAACAAAGGAACACTTAAGATGGATGATACTCAGGATCATTTAAAAGATTTTATTAGACTTCAAGAAGACTTTCAGATATTATTTCAGTTTCAAATGAAAGATTATAGCTATGGCAGTATCTAAAATCTTGGGACCATCCCAAATACTGTATTTATATTTTAGATTTTCATAGGATATTTTTAATGAGTCTTCTCTTACAGTTTTCCATCTGTTAGTTCTGTGGCAGCACCAATAAATGATGTATGCTATAGTGACCCAAAGAGTCACTTTGCCTGAGCTTATGAGAGAGGAACTAGCATTCTAGTTTTCAGCAGATCCTCTGACAGGCTTACTGGATTCTACAGCATCCTCAGATTTGTAGGCTTGCTGCTTGGACCAAGGTGAGGCATGATGACCAGCTCATTCATAGTCATTTCCAGTGATGTCTTCAACTGGTTATAGGGCTTATTACTAGTGAGAATTCTCATTAATCAAAACACAGCTAAATTTTATTTTTTTAAAAAAGGGTAGTTATCTGAATAGACATTTTCAAAGAAAACATGTAAACAGCTAAAAAGTAAAATTTTAAATGGTCAAGATCCTTAACCATTAGATAAATATAAATATCTATGTATCACTTCATCCCTGAATGTGTAGATGTTATAAAAAAGACAAGGGATGATTATCAAAAAGAGATGGACAAAGTACTTGTAAAGTATGAGTTTTCAAAACCTTCTTTAATGAGTATTCTTAAATGGTTCAACTTCTCTTCTAGGCCACCACCCACTAGAGGTAGTGAAAAAGGAAAGGTTAATAAGACAAAGAGGATGTGAACCTGTTTAGAAATAGTTCTTTGGGGTGATTCCAATAACTTTTGGCCAGGATATCAGCAGTTCAGTTCATACAAATCACCAGCAGTAGCTCCATCTACTCACAAAAACCACTCATGATTCAGCAATGGCAATTTGATCCAGAAGAAACCTCTTGTGACTTATCAATCAGCCTGGGGAAGTGGCAAGAAGCCACTGGAATATCAAGAGACGTTTTTTGGTTTGTTTCTCTCTGTGAAGTCATGGCAAGCAACGGTCAGTGACAAGAAGACAAAGTGAACCAATAGCATAACATCGTCCTCTGTTGGATTATACTTAAATCTTTTCTTAACACCACAAGTCCTCTCAAGCACCTGCTCTAGCTAAGCATCACCTGCCCTTTCATCAGGCTGCTTCCAGCAAACAGCACCGTGTTTCTGTTCTCACCAAAACATCCTCACACATGTCTGTTTCAGTAAAACAGTCTTTCATCAGACTGTTTCCATAAAAACATCCCATGACAAAATGAGTCTCCAAAGACACCAGAAATTTCCACTTCAGGAACCCTTACCCACTGTCAGAGGAAATGTACATCGGTTCATTCTTTTTTATTTTGTTTGTTTGTTTTTGTTGCTTTTTGATTTTGGGATTTTTGTTTTTTTTTTTTTTGTTTTTTCGAGACAGGATTCTCTGGGTAGCCCTGGCTGTCCTGGAACTTACTCTGTCGACCAGGCTGTCCTCGAACTCAGAAATCTGCCTGCCTCTGCCACCCAAGTGCTGGGATTAAAGGTGTGTGCCACCACTGCCAGACAAAATGGTTCATTCGTTATGGAAATGTTAGCTTGATGGTTTTGTGGGATTACTAAAAGGGAAGTGGTAGTGTCTTTGACTTTTTTTTTCCTCTTGGGACTCTTTACTAGGTTGCTTTGCCCAGTGTCCATATGAGGGCTTCTGCCTTGTCTCATTGTGCCCTGTTTGGTCATGCTTGGGTGTTTGGTTGTTGTCTCTAAGAGGCCTGTTCTTTTCTAAAGTAGAAATAGAGAATAAATCTAGAGAAGACAGCAAATAAGGAGGAAGATCATAGAGGTTGGAAAACTGTGGTTAGGGTATATTGTGTGAGAGAAAATTTTATACGAAAAATATTTCTTTGCAAAGACTTCCAATACTGTCTAGTTATTTATCCAGAGGTGGGCCCACCAGGCTGCATTGTGCTAAAAACAATTATTTTCCAATAATAGACTAAATCTTCAGTTACAAGGCTATATTTACCTTCCAATCTTAAGAGATAAAAATGTGAAAAGCAAACTTTGTTTTTTTAGAGTGTCTCATATAACCCAGAACTACCTTTGCTTCAAACTTGATGTGTGGTTTGTTTAAGGACTACAGCCTTGAACTCCAAATTTGTCAACATCCATCTACTGAGTGCAGGAATTACAGTAGTTAGCTAAAACATGAACTTTTACTGTGTGAGAAAATAGTTTTGAATAAAATTTGTTCACCATTTTACATGTGTACATAATGCTTACTGACCACTTTTACTACCTGCCATGTCTTTCTTTTCTACTTTCTTTGTCTATACTCCTTGTTCCCTACAAATCTCTTCCTCACATCCTTGTCTATTCATTTTGTTTTCTGGATCACTTAGTTTTATCAGGGTCACACCTCTGTGGTCCTATAGTTGGAACTGCCCAACGGAGCCTGGTGGGCCCATCTCTGAGTACATAGCTAAAGACAATGTCTCCTCTCTTCTGGAATCTATTAATAACCAATAGTTCAACAGCAATGTGCAGTGAAAGTGAGTCCCTATCTCTTCCTTGTCTGATTATTACTAGAGATAGCCTTGTATGGCTCCCCAGTAGATAACTGTAGTTGTTTTAAGTTCAAGGTGGTAATGATTATATGAATCTAGAGGATAGCATTTCATAGCCCATTACCATACATTATATGTCTCCACCACTTCCTTCTTCCTCTTGCAAAGAGGTCCTGGGCCTTAGCGAGGGCTGTGTTCTAAAACAGTCAAATCTCCCCAATATCTTGGAAAGTGATGAGTCTGCCAATTTATCTCTGATCATTACAAAGAGAGGCTTCTCTTGTTAAGGCTTGTAGCATCTTGCCTATTGGTATAAACATGGATATTTACAAGGCAGCTTTATTTTGTGACTATTTAATTAGAGAACAGTAGTACACTTTCCACTTGCATCTACAACTTCCCCTGGTTATGGACTGTTATCCATGCTTGCAGTAATAGGCATGAATGAGTTGCCTGTTAAATAAGCCTCACTTTCAATCAGAGAGCAGTTGGATCTCTGCAGGCATGTGTCTATTGTACAAGTGTGGGCACCTTGCCAGGCAGGTTCTATATTTCATAGGTTCACAGCTGAGTAGGCTTTGTCTTCTCCAGTACTATCCATTGCATTTTCTGGTACTTGAAAACCCAGCTGACAGGACTCTCAGCTCAGTTTCCGTGTGCTTTGTATAAACCTTGAAAATAAAACATGCATACAGAATGACAAAAGGCTGCATAATTAGGAGTCCTCTGGGACAAATCTCCATGAACATCTCAAGCAAAAATATTCTACATCGAGGATTTGACATTTTATGTATCAGGCCATTGTTTCCAAAAGAAGCATTATCTAGCTGAACAAAGACACCTCTTTCAATTTCTCTTTTGCATATTTTTCATTTAAGTTATAAGATAGTAAGTTCTATATGGTATTTAATTATACCTTCTATTTTGAATAATCCTTCCACTCCCTAGTCAGGTCCACAGATTTCTCCACAATTCCTCTCCCTCCTTTCCTCCCCTTTTAGCCTTTCAACTCCCAATATTCTCATCTTACATTCCTCTTATCTACATTCTACTATTTGCCTTCACTTAACGCACCCACTGACATGTTCCCTTCATAGCTTTCTGACTTTCAAGTGACTTCTTGTTAAACAATTAAAGGAAATCAGCCAAGCCTGAGTCTTCACATAAGAGATAAGGTGAGGCATTCATCTTTCTGGAAACATCAGTATAAACATTTCTAGCTTTATCCATTTACCTTAAATTTTCATGATTCCATTTTTCTTCATAGCTAAGTAAAATGTCATTGTATATATGCACCACACTTTTATTTTTCATCCACCTGTTGTGGAACATCTAGGCTGTTTTTATTTCTTAATTATTGTGAGTTAAACAGCAACGAACATGAGCATACAGAAATCTCTATACCTGGATATACCCATACTTAGAAGTAGTATAACTAGGTTACATGGTAGTTTTACTTGTAGGTTTTTGAGAAACATCTAATCAGATTACCAAAATGACTGGTGTAGTTTACACTCTCACGAACAACTTAGATAAAGTTTTCCCTTTCCCTACATAACAGCAGCATTTGTTATTGATATTCTCAATGATAGCCATTCTGGATATGGTGAAATGTACAGACCAATGACAGAATACAGTTATAAAAATTCTCAATAAATCAAATTCATGGTCATAATAACTCATCATGATCAAGTTGGGTTCATTCCAGTGATGTAGAGGTGATTCAACATTCATAAATCAATATATTCAATGTCTGACATATATGGATTCTAAATAATAATTACACACTTATCAAAATAGACATAGAAAGGGACATTACAAAATTCAACATCTTTCCATCTTAAAAGTAATGGAAAAAACCTAGGAATGTAGTAAATACAAATCAACATAGTTAAGGTTATACATAACAAATATATAGCCAATAACATGCCAAAGGGAAAAAGCCCAATACATTACAACTAAGTTCAGGAACAAACCAATAGTTTCCACTTTCTCTCCTGATACTCAATATAGTTCTTGCACACTTAGAGCAGAAAGATTAGAAGGAATAAAAGAGATACAATTATAAAAAGAAGTCACTGTGTTCCTATTTGTGATTATGATTTTATACATCAGAGAACCTAAAGATAGCACCAAAAAATTAGAGCTGATACACACCTTCACCAAAATGGCACGATATAAAATTAACACAAAATATCAGTAATCTTCTAATGTTTTGATGATAAATACACTGAAAGAAAAATCAGGGATACCACACTTACACAAACATATAAAACCTTAGGATTCAACATGGGGATACAATGAAGTCATAACTTAAAGCATATAATTGACTTGAACACACATCAGGGGACTCCACAATGATCCCTTGGATTCATAGCAATAATAAAGCTTTCTCCTGTATAAAATAAGATGTTTACAAATGGTTGACTGAAGTGAAAACTTCTAGTTTCTTTGGAAAGTTAGTTATGTCAAATAATGCTTTGCTGGAGCAGATATGGGAAATAATGTTTTCCTTTAGCAGACACAGGTGAAAGGATGTTTTCATAAAGCAAACATGTGGAAGAACCCAGGATGGAGTACAAATATGACCTCACAGACAGTGGGAGACAAGCGTTGGTTTGTTTTGCTCTGACTCACTATTCTTCCCTAATGACAAGCATGTATTGTTGAGCTCAATTTGTGGTAACTCTGCCATAAAGAGAAACTCATCAAAGAACTACTTGTGAAGTTCCTGCAGCAACTTGTTGCTTCTTTGGCCTTTGCATCGGGCCAGTTGGTGAGCTTGCAGTTTCTTCAGGATTGAATCAGCTTCTGTTTCATGCCTGGTGTCTGCTTTCCAAAACAACTAAACTGTAGCTGCTGGTTTGTGTGTGGTGTCTGCCTGCTTAGAGAACTGGTCTACAGCTGCTGAGTCATATTTGGTGTTTGCTACAGGACTGAATTGCTGAGAAAGAAGGTCAAACTTTCCTCCAAAGAACTATCACAGAATAGATAGGTCTTCTCCCATATCTTGATAACTTTTCTCTCTCACTGTCTCTGCTGGGTGGTAGACTAAAGAGGTTCAATCCTTATTAACAATAGGTTGCAAAAAACTGTATGCCTACAGTTGACCTTTAGCCAAAACCAGGGCAGTGTGTTTAGAAACTCTCCACAATAGTGTCTTCTTCCCAGGTAGCTCCAAGTGAGACTACTCACTTACAGGGATGACAATTAAGATTATCTGACTAGTTGGTTCTACCTCATTATTACTTTATATAAGAAAAATATTGTGTTTGGGGGCTATTCTTTCTGTGTCTCCCTCATAGCAGATGGCTTAGTTTTTCTGTATATGTGTCTGCCACTGTTTCATTCCCCATTACCACAGTTATATCAATCCCTCAGCTGTGCAGGTCACAAGTATGTATAACCCAGGAAATAAAAGCCCTGTATAATACAAATTTTAAGACACTAGAAATGCTTTGAAATATATTGAGATAATTTGGTGCTTTTGATCATATGTTGTGGTTTTATGAGGTTATAATTAGTTATAGCTATAAACAAACTATGCCACTCACTGTCCAGTATGTAACAGATCATCATCGTTTGATATCAAGGTTTTAAGACATTTCAGTGTATCAGTTCAAAATCTATACTTATGATAGTTAAACTATGTGATAAAATTAACTTTGTCATTTTGTCTTATTAAAATTATTTCTATTATGTATAATACAACCAAGTCTTTCCTTTTTAAAAAGCAAATAAAGGAATAAATAAATCCCAAATAACATTTCTACTCCTGGTTACACAGTAGCCAATCACTTCTCCAACAAAGCATATATTGAAGACTATAATATAAATTTGCCATGATTGGTAATTTTTTCTACTTATGTTGTGCATGTGTTATTTAAAAAAAACTATCTTAATTTTATCTGAACCAAGGGCTTTGCAAAGCAGAGTTGGAATGCTACATGCTCTTCATAAAGCCTATCATCTTAGTGCTGAGGGCTTGGTAGACTCTTGGGGTAAAAGAAAATTGCTGCCCAGGGATGTGCGCTGTGTCAAGAATTACCAGGCAGTGCAGATGGCATTCTCTTCATAAGACTGTTGAAGTTAGGGAACATACGGTTTTGTGATTCTAATTTCAACAATTGTGTGATTTTTCTCTGGAAGTGTTCAACAATCCTTGTTGAGAAGTTTAATTTTGCTAACAAGGCATAAGGTAATCAAGAGTTAATTGTACTTATAAATAAAAATGGTATCTTCAGCCTTAATTTAGTTACTCTCTACTTGCTTGCCACTTTGCTCTCCACTGCTTCTCAAGTACAATGTTATCTCCTCAGCATTATGTGTGGTGAACACACTCCTCAGCATGAAATCATGTTTCCTTCATCACATCCCACTCCTAGCAGCAGTTATTTTCTGGTTTTCTTGATCCAATCTGACATGAACAGAGATACTTGTTTCTCAGTGTTTCCAAGCTTCTTTGGCTTCTCTTATGTTTCTCACTCTTGCAATTTCCACAGCTCACATCTTAGCCTCACATCATAACTTACTTCATGAAATAAAGCCCAGACTTCCCTGAAAGATCAAAAAAATTAAGCCTGTCACTCAAGTTCTTTACTTCCCCAAATTGATATCCATAAAGCTTCTGCAAGCTGGATAGTCTCTCTACCAGGGTATTCTTTACCTCATTTTACACTTGATTGGGCAAAGGTAAAAACTGATTGCAGTTGTGTCTCCTACATTACTGTTTTAATCTATTTCAAATTAGTATTGCTGAAACTACATTTTTTTACTGATGACACTTCTTAACTGTTGAAAATTGAGGGGGAGCTCAAGATAAATTAAGAAAATAGAAGTCAGATTGTTTTTCCATTATACAAAGCTAACAAATCATGCAAAATGGATAAAAGAGTACATGTGTAATGGAAGATCTGAGAAAGAGCGTGAAGAAGGGAGAGAGAGAGAGAGAGAGAGAGAGAGAGAGAGAGAGAGAGAGGCAGAAACAGACACAGAGAGACAGAGAGAAACAAAGATAGGAAAAATTAAGTCCCAAATTTTTAATGATAATCTCCGAAGAATTTCAGGCTACTCAAATACTGTTTCATAATATTATTTTGTGGGAAGTGAGAAGTAGTCTTGGTTGAAGCAAGAATCTTGCACTTACTAGGCAGTTACTAACATTGAGCTATTTTCTAGCCCTGTAAAAGACCAGCTTCAATACCACAGGGTAAACTGAGAAGGGCCAAGTGTGAAGTCAATGATTGGAAGATGATGCTGATAGCAGCTGGCAGGGGCCAGCACTGGTAATGCTGATTGGGACCTGGGCTGACAGCAACTTCCAGGACTGCTGCTGCTGGCAGCCAATGATTAGAGAAAAGAAAAAAGAGGAAAAATCACACACACACACACACACACACACACACACACACACACACACATAATGGACCACAACAAGCTCCAACAACTTCACACATAACATATGCATACATGCATAATGCATGCATGCATACATACATACATGCATACATACATACATACATACAGGCAGACCGACATATTGCATAGATGGAGCAAAGCCCAAACCAATATAGATAGATAGTAGATAGATAGATAGATAGATAGATAGATAGATAGATAGAGACAGACAGACAGACAGATATATACAGATATACAAATACAGATAATATACAGGTATACAGATACACAGATATAAATACTGATACAAAGATACACACACACATGTATATAGATGATAAACAGATATATATTTAGTAAATGGTGCAAACTCCAATGAGTCAACTCCAGCAATAAGTTTTCTCTCAGCCATTTTATACACTTAAGACAGAATTCTCTAAGTAAAAACAAAATTATCTCGTAGCTACAAATTACACATTTGCTAAAAGAATGACCATAAAACATATTTTTCAATAACAAATTATAGTCATTATAAAAAAGGACATTGCAAAAGGGTTATTAATTATATATTCTTATTTTGAAGTTCGTACCTAACTAAACATTTCCCATCTGTTTCTCTCCAGTAGTTCAATGTTACCCCAAAGAAATAATTATTTTGTCATTAATTGACAAAGTTTAAGCAAGTAAGTCTACAGTAGCATGTTTTGTTTGCCTATGTTTAGCTGGCAATAATTTATATTTATCACAAATATATCATATATATCTTATGTCTTATTTTTGAAGTCTTGTTCTGCTAAACTAGCTAGTCTTCTATTCTCTATTCTTATACTCAGTGTTATTTACTCTTGCATACTGAAACCTGGGGTCACATCCCTAGATCACAAGTTTCAGGAACTCAGACCCAATCTAGAATGAATGTTTTCATCAATATGTGCCAAGCCTATTTCTCTCTTCCAAGTACAAGTATGTGCTTATGGCACATGAAAGTTAACTGTACTCCTTTTCTAATCTATGAAGCTTTCACTATTCTACAAGAGAAGGGGCACATTTAACTCTTAATTCTAACTTTATTATATCTTCCTGGAAAAACAATGTAAACTATCCCCTTAAACTTTCTATCAACTGCCCAAACTTCATAAAACTGTTTAAATCAAATCAGGAGTTTTGTAAAATCATGAATACATCTAAACTAAATTATTTTATAGAACCTTGTCTTCATGTTGATATGCAGGAAAATTGCCCAAAAGAATGGAGTATCAGGGTCTCACCCAGGAAGTAATCACTCAAGGCTATAGGCAATAAGGGTCTCCCCTCACCCATTCACTCCATGTGAGCTGTATGAGGAATATAGCAATGGCAGACATGAGAAGGCTATCACTAACAAGAAGCAGTCCTAGGATGAAGCCTCTTGAGCTGTGCCTCTACAAGGTATACCCATCACAGCTGTGAAAATTTATGGGCTTCTCCAAGAAGCTCACTTGCCCACTGCATTTCCTCCTGCATAGTGTTCTCAATACTGACTAGCTGTTTTCTGGAGTTTGGTTCAAAGTGAAAATCAAGAGGTTGAAGGCACCTGGAGTTTGCAACATTAGAACAGCATACAGGGGATGTGGAAAAGGCAGGAAGAGAGAGAGAGAGAGACAGAGACAGACAGAGAGAGACAGAGACAGACACAGAGACCGAGACACAGAGACAGAGAGAGACAGGGAGATAAAGGAGGGAAGGAATGAGACAGAGAGATAGATGGAAGGAAAGAGAGAAAGAGTCAATAGACATAAAAAAGTTTTTCTTAGTGTAGTCCATGTAGCAATTTTGAGCAATTTGTGTTAATTCATTACTTAAGGTAGAAAAACTTTTTAGAAAGAGCTATTACAGAGCTAGCAAAATAGCTCAACATGTAAAGGTGCTTGCTACCAAACACAAAGTTCATAGTTTTATCCATGAGATCCATGTTAAGAAAGAAATAAGAGATGTCCGCAAGTTGTCCTCTGACCTCTGCCCACATGTCAGGACCTATGTACATTCATATATATGCTCATATATGCACACATATAAGCACACACATTCATGTGTAGATGATACTTTGCAAGAAAAAGCTGGTAGAATAATCAATAGAGACTATACAAGCTAGTTTTCATTTGCATTTGCTATTATCTGGAGTGAATAGAAAAAACTTTCTAATGTCTGAAGTAGCATGCTCAGAAAATTGGCCAAGAAATAAAGAGAAAATAGCTCTACATGTATTACTGCTTTAAGAAACTTTGTCAATAAAATGATGAAAGAGTGATCATTCCATCCTAGATTGAAGTTCAAGAGTATTTCAAGGAATAAAATGTCCACTTTCAATAAGGTAAATGCTAGAGGATCTAAACATAAATATTACATATTGGAAGATAATGTCAAATGCTGTAGTAATCAAGATTCTGATGTTTGGAGAGATGAATAGGATGAGTATTCGCAGAAGCAGTCAGGAATTCTCCTTGACCTTCTGTTTGTATAGAGATACAGAAGACTACTTGAATCAGAAAAGAGCTCCACAAGCAGACACTAAATCTATTGCCAGATTAGGACTTGCTGCTGGACACAGTCATAGCTAGCAATCCCAACACGTGAAAGATAGAGGCAGGAGGATCAGGAAATCAAGGCTAGAGTTTGTTACAAAAGAACCTGTCTCAAATACAAAACAAAGATATGAAAAATTCACACCAAACAAACATTTAACTTGGATGTCTTAGGCTAAGAACCCTGAGATAAAGGTTTTTTTTTAAAAAAAAATCACTTTGTTTGTTGTATTTCATAAAAACTTGAAAAAAAATCAGGACCGTTTCAAAGAATCTGTCATATTCTCAAAATAACCCCAAATAAAAAAACAAAAATAACCCCCCCCAAAAAACAATAATGAGGAGAAATTTGATTAATGCACTGACTAGTTTTTATGTCAACTTTATATGATCTAGACTCAATTTGAAAGAGCACACACAATTCAATTGAGAAATTTCTTCCACAAGACTGGCCTGTGGTGCATCTCCTTGAAGGATGATTGATGAGAGAGGGCCCAGCTCATTGTGGATTACACAATCCTTGACTGATGGTCCTGGATACTACAGGAAACCTGGCTGAAGAAGCTAAGTGGAGTAAAGAATAAAGCAGTACCCGCTCTGCTATACATATGCTGCTGGAGCCATTAGTGGGTGGTGAGCAGGGGAAGGGGGAAGGGAACAGGGATTTGATTTAGGTTTTGTTTTGTTTTGTTTTGTTTTGTTTTTGTTTTTTGGTTTTTTTTTTGTAGGGGAACCTGGGAAAGGAGATATTGTAAATAAAGAAAACATCTAATAATAATAAAAAGAGAGAGATGGGAAAAGAAGCAATACTCGTTCATGGCCTCTGCAGCAATTCTTGCCTCCAGGTTCCTGCCTCAAATTCCTGCCCTGATTTCTCTGGATGATGGACTTATCAGGTACATGGTGAAATAAACCCTTCCCCTCCAAGTTTCTTTTGTTATAGTGTTTTATCTCAACAATCTAAACACTAACTATCAGAAATAGCATGGACATTGCAATTATTAAAGGACTGGTTAATAGAACTAGGCAAGGACCATAGACACTATTATAACTTTTATATTTTCTAAAAGGTACAGAAAATCCTATGTATATAAAAGAGACATTAAGGGTATGAAAACAACCCAACTTGAAATTCTAGACATGGAAATATTTACTAGGAAAATAAAACAATGGCTGAATTTAATAGCATATAAGATACTTAAGCAAGGATTTAAAGCTCTTCAAGACAGTGCATCATAAAACAGCCAAAGTACAAACTAAGAAGAAACACTGAGAAATGTTTAGAGTGCACTGGTTCAAGATTATGAGAATAATTTATCTGCTTAAGACTCCTTCCCTTGAATATGAGCTACACTTATGACTTATTCTAAATGACTAGCGTCAACCAGAAGTTATGGCCAATGATGTCTAAGATGAGACCCACAAAGCATTATATTTTCTTCCTTGACATAAAAAAATGAATCACTCTATGTGTGTGTTTGTGTGTGTGTGTGTGTGTGTGTGTGTGTGTGTGTGTGTGAGTGTGAGTGTTATTTCAGCCATGACAAAAACATCCAGAATAAATTTGGATCTCTACTTAAGGGTAACACATAAACTGATGAGGCATCTGTAGAGTGTCTAACCTGCCATAGCTCTGTATTCAACATGTAAAACCTAAGAGAACCTTTATCAAGTCTGTTAGGGAGACCACTACAGAGCACCTCTTTGGGTGTAGAATTTTACTTTTGTTTATTTGCCAATTAATGGCATATATCTTGATTTCCTCAATCTGTGTTATCA
Source organism: Montemys delectorum (assembly GCA_019843815.1). Classification (NCBI taxonomy): domain Eukaryota; kingdom Metazoa; phylum Chordata; class Mammalia; order Rodentia; family Muridae; genus Montemys; species Montemys delectorum. The sequence goes on along the minus strand of JADRCD010233037.1, from coordinate 9,031 downwards.
GATCTGAGTTTCAATTGTCTATTCTGATAAAGCAGTAGATACTAATCTCAGGTCATTGTGGAGACTAGTTCACTTGTTTGTTTTCTGTCCCTCAGGTATGTCTCTTTATAGCTTAAACATCACTGTTTCTATGTATGTATGCACCAGACTATTTCACTATCTGTACTTTGTTGCTTTATGCATTCTTTTTATTCCATCTCAGAAGTGTAGATTCTATTTCAAAGCAAAGACCTCATACAGGCAAAAACAAGAGAAAAAACCAAAATCAATAAACAACAAATAAATAAATCAATTAATAAAACAAAATGAAAAGAAAAGGAAAAGAAAGAAAATTAAAACAATAACCCCTTGTCACACAAAAAAATCTTCAGGCCAATTTTGCATCACTGACAAATTTTATCAAAATGAGAGATAGAAAAGACATATTTTGTATTCATAAAAAAGAACAAGGTATTTTATTAAAATCTTAATGTTGCCCTTGTTTTTCTAATACAGAAAAAGTTGCCAATAATGGAAGATTTCTGACCAACACTATTAATTTTTTTGAATATTTCTACCTACCTTCTTTCAGTCTTGTTCAGATATGTGCAGAAGTGCAAATGCCACTCAGTGGTAATTCCAGTTACTCAGTGGCCCAAGCAGTGGCAGCTCCAGGTCAGTCCTCAGTGGCTGCTGGGTACTCTCATTTCAAAAGAACCTGATAAATAGGTCCAAAGGTGACCTGTCTGCCACCTCAACCTGAGCAGTCCTACACACAGGAGCTGCTTAAGTCCATCCCGAACCCCTCTTCCACCCCTTGACCCCCTGAACATTCTTTCTTAGTAACACAGCAGCTTGCTCATCCTTCTGGATCTTACTAAAGGTCTTTCTAAAAGTAGAGATCTGTCATGACGTCCATCAGATGAGCATAAGAAAAGTATATCAGACATGAGCCAAATTTCTGGAGCCAGCATCCACAACACCAGACCTACCAAGTAAAGTTGTTTCTTGTTGTTTGGTTTGGCAAAGTTCACATAGTGTAGTACAGAATCTATATGTTGCAAGGAGTGACTGTGGGCAAATTGACATAAGACACCTCTGTGAGCACTGCATGGTAAATCTACCAACTCAGAGAACTCTGCCTATTTTTTTAACCAGTCATCTGTAATTCAATGAATTATCCTCATTCTGTATATAGTCATACATATTATATTTTTATGAATTTACCTTTATTTTCTTATACATATATAGTGGGTATTGTGCAAAGGTCTAGATAAAAGGGCTATAGATAGAATATTTGAAGAGACATGTTTGTTTATAAGTCAGGTATTCAGTTGCACTTTGATACTCAGTGACCTTTATTATAATTTATCTATTGATAGCAAGTAAACATATCATTTGAATAATTAAGAAAATAAATAAAGCAAATGATTCATACCTAATGAATCAAATAATCTATATTTTATTCCAGGTGAATAAAATATAGAAAGCATGGTGGTAATAATAATAATTAACTACCACTATGAAGTGGAAATTTCTGGTTCCTTTAACAACTCAGTTGTCTCATGTGATTTTTTTTCTGGAAAGTGTCTTAAGAGAGGATGCTTGATAAAGCAGACACATAAGAGGATGCTCTGCTAAGAACAGACATGTGGTGTTCTTCTGGAAGCTGCTTGTGCGAGGGCATAAGATGTTTTGGTGAAACAGAGACTTGAAAGGGCGCGTGATGTTTAGAAACAATATGAATATAACTCCACAGACAACTCTTGCATTCGTTAGCCTTCCAATGCTCTGCTGGTCTTCGCTTATCTTCTCTTGTGACTCCATAGAGAGAAAAGCATCAAAGAACTTCTTGAAGACTTCTGGGTGCTTCTTGCTGCTTCAGCAGACTCATGTAGATTTGTCATGCCTCACAGTTTCTTCTGGGTTGAGCCACTGCTATGGATTCATGTTTGGTGTTTTTGACTGGACTGCTGATATCCTGATGATGAAGATCGGTATTGCCCCAAAGAACTATTTCTAAACAAGTTCTCATGCTCCTTGTCCTATTAGCCATTTCTCCTCTAAATTTGGTTGGAGGTTGATATGTTTAAAAACCTTATTAAAGTACATTTTTAGAAATCTAAACTTATACCATTATTTCAAGGTTTTTTATTTCTAAGCACTGTTTTAAAATTTGTATATACATTATCTCATTAAATGTCATTATGTGAGATGCATATTGTCATTGTTGAACAACTACTAAAGTTCAGGTAATGTTTAAACTGTTCAATTAGGAGTTGTCACTTTCTATTTCCAGTATTGCAGTCTGGGATTATTACCTCTAAGATATATAAATTTCTGCCAAGAATTTAGCAGAAAGAAGCAAGATCAGATCTTGGCAGTCCAAGCCATTACTAAATGGCAAATAATTGCTCCATCACCCCAGTGTGACAGTACTGAGCATAAAACCTTAAATGGCAATACCAGGCTCTCTTGAAACATATTTTGATGATATAGAAACAGAAGAAAAGAATACATAACAAAAAAGCATTTAAACTGAATGGAATTGATAAACAGATAAAATTTTTAAAAATCCTTTGTTGGTATGTTTCTCTACTTACTTTTACATGAATAGACATTCAATAATGTAGACAAATAATAAGGTGGGTGATTATTTTGTCCAAACCCATTATTGTGTGTTAGTATTGAACACCTTGTCTGTATTGGCCAGTTTTATCAAACCATACCATGAATAGAAAAGAAATAGCTTCAACAATAATTTACTAGTATATTTAACTGATTTTTCAATGTAAATTATGACTTATTCTTTCCTTATATATTAAAGCAATATTTTCTTTGTTTAGTAATTAAGGCTATATATTTACTACCTTTTTCTACAAATCTATTTATTTATTTTTATTTATTCATTTATCTTTAGAAGAGTAAATTCACTTTCCCTTCCTTCTCCTCAGTCCAACTACTTCCGTCTTTTCTCAAATTCATATCCTCTTATTCTTTAATTATCATTATAATATAAATATGGATAAATGGATAAAATATAACCTTTTATGTCTGATTAGTCTTACTTTTATTTACTGTTTTAGAGGTGACTCTATGGTACTGGTTAACTTATTTGGGACTCATTCATGAGGAAGACTAATGCTCCCTCTCTGAGCAGTCAGTCCTTTGTTGTCTGTGAATTGCCATCTAGCACTAAGGCCTTAGGAAATTTACAACCCATCCCCTTGGCATGGCAATTGGTGTACACATTGTTCACCATGTTTAGGTGGTATTATTTTGGAGATTTCATAGATATCATCCCTCTGTTGTGTTAGTTAGGGTTTACACTGCTATGAGGAGACACCATGAGCAAGACAATTCTTATAAAGGACAACATTTAATTGGGGCTACTGTTCAGGTTCAGAGGGTCAGTCCTTTATTATCATGTTGGGAAACATAGCAGCATCCAGGTAGACTTAGTGCTGGAGAAGCTGAGAATTCTATATCTTGTTCTGAAGGCAAACAGGAGAAGACTGGCTTCCATGCAGCTAGCAGATAGTCTCTAAGACTATCTGCACACAGTAACACAGTTCCACTGAAAAGGACATGCCTACCCCAGGAAAGCCACACCTCCTAATAGTGCCACTCCCAGGGCTAGGAATATTCAAATCGCCACATTCAACACCCTGGCCCCCATAGACTTGTTCAAATAAGTGAGTCTACAATGCCGTACCTAGGCATAGCATAATACAAAATATATTTAGACCAACTTCTAAAGACCCATAGCCTATAACAGTCTCTATATTGTTAAAAGTCTAAAGTTCCAAGTTTCTTCTGACATTCATACAATCTCTAAACTGGAATTCCTTAAGAAATCAAAAAGCAAAAAGCAAATTAAATACCTCAAGCATCATGTAGAATAAAAATAACCATTCCAAATGTCATGATGAGAAAATACTGGATTAAAGCAAACAGTTGGGCAATCTCCAAACTCAGTATCTTTATGTCCAATGTCAAAGTGCTCTTCAGATCTCTAGCTCCTATTATTCTTGTTGACCACTGGTTATAGATCTGGCATTCAGCAGCAACAATCTTTTTTCTCTTGGACTGGTTCCACTCCCTGTTTAGCAGCTGTTCATGGCAGGTATCTCATGTCTCTGGCTTCTTTAATATCATGAGGACTTCAAGTCAACTTCAACTTTACAGCTTCTTGTTCCAATGTCTGGGATCCACACATGCTCTTCAGAGCTCCTCCAAAGGTCTTGGGTCACTTCTCCAGTTCTGGCCTGTGGAGCAAACTTGTTCTCTAGATTGACCTTGAATTTAGAGATCTACATGGCTCTGTTGCCTGGATGTTGGAATCAAATGTGTTTACCACCATGCCTGGACTTTAAGCTTTTCTTCACCTAGAACTTTCTCTGTCTCAGGCTAGCCTTGAGTTCAAAGATCTCCTTGCCTTTGTTTCCTGGAATTAATGATGTGTATCACAATGCTTTTGCCAAAGCTTTTCATGGCCACTATTCTTCAAGATCCAGATCAAAAGCCCATGCCTTCCAGCCTCAGTATCTAGATCATAACTGGGCCTTCTATTTCTGGAATGTAGTTCATTCCAGATTAAAAATCCAAATGAAAAAAATAACAAGATAATAATGCCTAACATAGTATAAATATTCCTTGTTCAGCAAACATATAAAGATGAAGCTTAGCTGGGTGGGCTTCTTGTCCCAAAGTCACCAGTCTCTTTATCTGTTTATGTGCTGGAACATAGGATTCAGCTCTATTCTACTTCTTGGTGCCCCTTTATTCTTTGAACCATATATTTTGCACTTTTCCTTTTTAAGATTGAGACCCTTTATGAAAATGTTCTTCATGAGACTAAACTAGAGAATGAAACCTCTGTTGTGCTTTTTTGAGACTTCCTTTTGTCAATGCAATTAATATAAATCTCTTTATATAAGCCTCAGGTAGACTCTTCAGACAACGGCAAAATGAAGCCATATTCCTCACCAAAATATCCCCAAAATAGTCTCTATAACACATACTGAGATTCTACTTCATTGAACTCTCTTGGGCCAAATCATCCTCAGCAGTAATGCCTTCCATGTCCTTACTAGAATGGCCCTCCTAAGCCCCACTTAAAGCATTCTGATGCTTTCCAAATTCCCCAAATCCACATCCCTCCAATCAAAAGCCTTGTCAGGCTTATCATACCAATTCCAGAGTCCTTGGTACCAACTTCTGTCTTAGTTGGGGTTTCCATGGCTGTGAATAGACACCATAACCAAAACAACTCTTATAAAAGAAGTTTAATTGTGGCTGGCTTACAGGTTCAGAGGGTCAGTCCATTATCACTAGGGTTGGAAATATGGCAGCACCCAGGCAGGTATGGTGCAGGAGGAGCTGAGAGTTCTACATCTTGTTCTAAAGGCAAACAGAAGACTGCTTTCCAGGCAGATAAGAGAAGGGTCTCAATGGACCACATCCACAGTGACACACTTCTTTTAACTATGCCACATCTTTCCCAACAAAGTCATATCTCCTAATAGTGACATTCCTTGGGCCAAGGATATTCAAACTATCACACCTGCTATATCTAGAAGACGCAATCTTGCAGCAGATTTCCTGGTCTTCTGATGCTTAAATCTTTCTACCTCTTCTTCCATAATGTTCTCTGAAATTTGTATGCAGGAGTTATACTGTACATACCATTGTGGCTCAACACCCCACTGTAGATATTGGTAGATATCTTTGGCCACTGTGATTTCTGTAATGGTCTCCATTTATTGCAAAATGTAGTTTCTTTGATGATGGATGAGAACTATCCTTATTTGTGAGTGTAATTCATACAATGAATTTCTGAGTTATAATTCTTTAGGAAAGACACAATTATTCATTATCCTTTAATATCTGTGACATTACAAGCCATGGCTAGTTTTCTAGATTTTCAAAATTAGGCATGATTTTCTTCCTCCAGAGCAGGTTTTAAGACTGATTAGACAGATGATGGTTATCTCCAGGATATAAGTACCACTATCAGATCAATACAGATATCTTGCCTTGCTGGTAATTGTTGTGGTTCATAGATATCACAACAATGTAAAACAATGGATTTCTCTATTCCTTATCTGTGATAAAACTGAAGATCATCTAAGAAAATAAATAGTCATGTTTTTGTTTGTTTTTAACACAGGGTCTATTAGAAATGTTTATTGAACTAAAACAAAACTGTACAGTATTTACTGAAATTTTTCTACACATGCTTGCATTAAATTATGTTTACATGAAATGTTAATTTATTACTTCAGAGAAAATAATTTAATTTACAGGAATTATTAATCAGCCTATCCTCAGGAAATGTATAATAGATTCCTTTATCAGTTAAGAATCTCAGAACATGACATCTAAATAAATTATATAAGCCTCTTTGCAGCATTGACAGAGAAAGATAAGCATACTTCAGAAATAATGTAGTAAAATTCCTGTATTATATGTTAATTTGATATGAAGTATTAATATGAATGTAGGTATATTAAATTCTGGCAAGCATGGCCTCCATATTTAAAACTATGTTATTTTTGTTGTACTTAATAATTGAAATTATAATTTCCATCCTTCTATATCTAAGCTTAGAATTAGATCATGTTAATTTGTACTTGGGTCGAGTTTTACTATTATATTGAAAAATGATACTGAGTAATTTATTTTAAAATTATTTGCTATGTACTCTCATATTTGTCATATAAATAAAATAATTTCTTCAAAAAATGATTTGTTTGTTTATTTCTCAACAAGTCATAAAACCTATTTCTTCCTGTATGCTTTTAATATGTAAGAAGATGCAGGGATAGGATAGGGAGTTTGTGAATAGGAAACTGGGAAGGGGGATAATATTTGAACTAATAAAAAGGAAAAAGAAGATAAGTCAAAGAACATAGGAAAACAACTCTACAAAATACATATTAAACTCAATGAATGCCATTAAACAAAATAAGCTGAAACAAACCCTGATTTTAAAAATAGGAAATATGCTTAAATACATATTTATCTAAATAACACACAAATACCTAGTGACCACTTGAAAAAAAAAGGGTCAACATCACTAATCAGCAGAAAAATGCAACTGGAAACCAAAAAGAAATGGTGGCTATAATTAATAGTAGACTTCTACATGCTTTCTATGAGGTGGACACAGGAAAGCCTTCCACACTGCAGGGGGAATACACATTAATATGGAATACATCATTGGTATTCACCAAATATTAAAACAATGGGGCTACCACATGTCTGATCCACTAATCCTACTATGTGTATTTATCCATGGAAAGTAAGATCATCATGACTAAGAGGCACCTAGTCCAAAACGTAATATCTTAATGAAAAGTCATCATTTCATTTAAAAACATTTTGAACTAATATATTTAATGTATCAGATAGACAGGGGAAAGCAGGGTATCAAATCTATCATGATTTGTCAGGTGAAGGCTGATATATATAAATATAACTTTCTTTTTGGTTTCCAGTTGCACTTTTCTGCTGATTAGTGATGTTGACCTTTTTTTTTTTTCAAGTGGTCACTAGGTATTTGTGTGTTATTTAGATAATATATATTCTATAGTTCTTATAGATTCATGCTAATTTTACAGTAAAATATATCAAGTTTTAATTGTTTGTACATTAATAACAAATTTGGATAATCAGTTTTATTAATAACTAGACTTCCCACAGAAAATGAAACTTTTTTTTCACATAGTAAAATTTTCAAGATATTTTCCCCATTATTTTTGGAGTTGCTTTATTTTTGTTCTTCTCTCATACATTACATCACAGTTTCCCATTCCTCCACCCACTCCATGAGCCTCCTCTATCTCCCTTTTTTCCAAAATTTAATCTTTCTGCTTCTCTCTCTCTCTCTTTTTTTAAGTATGCCTCTCTGGATTATCCACAAAACATTGCATAAGAAATTACAATAGGACCAAGCAGAAACCCTCTTATCAATGCTGGATGAAGAAACTTAGTAGAAGGAAAAGGGATTCCAGGTCAGGAAAAAGAGTCAGACAACCCTCTACTCACACTGTTGGGAATCCCACAAGAACACCAAATACACAACCATTATATATAAAATGAGGATCTAGTGTAGAACCAAACACAATCTATGTTTGTCACTTCAGCCTCTGTGAGTGCCTATGAGCACTACTCACTTGATTCTGGGAGCCATATTCTCCTAGTGTCCTTGACCCCTCTGGCTTCTACAATTCTTCTTGCCTGGTCTCTTTCTGCAGGCTTCCCCTAGCTCTATATGTTTCCTTTCATCAGTTTCTGAATGACACTCATCTGATGATAATTGGGTTAGACAATGATCTATGAGTGTAGTGGAATCTTTAGGAATCATTTCATTTGCCTTTTGTTGACAGTCATATTTGACTATCCTGTGTCTCTGATAATTCCAGTCCTTGTTTCCTGGCAATTCAGGCACTGTCAGGTGGTGGCTCCCTCTTGTTGCTTGGGCCTCAAGTTGGAACAGTCATTGGTTGGCCACTCCCACAAGTTCTGTATCACCATTATCCCACCACCAAGGCCCTCTCCTCCTATTGATGCCAGAAAATGCCATCCTCTCCTACATATGCAGCTGAAGCCACGGGTCCCTCCTTGTGTACACTTTGGTTGGTAGTTTAGTCCCTGGGAGCTCTGGGGAGTCTGGTTGGTTGGTATTGTTGTTATTCCTATGGGATTGCAAACCCCTTTAGCGCATATATTACTTTCTCTAACTCCTCTATTGAGGTCTCCGTGCTCAGTCCAATGGTTGGCTGTGAGCATCCACCTCTGTATTTGTCAGAATCTAGCACAGCCATAACAGGCTCCTGTCAGCACTTCTTGACATCTACAATAGTGTCTGGTTTTGGTGACTGCATATGGGATGGATCCCCAGGTGGGTCAGTCTGTGGATGGTCTTTCCTTCAGTCTCTGCTCCACACTTTGTCTCCATATTTCCTTTAGACAGGAGCCATTCTGGGTTAAAAATTTGGAGGTGAGTGCCCCCATTCCTCAACCAAGGGCCTTGCCTAACCTCTGG